>MCJB01018594.1:55114-80866 GCA_002018475.1 Nicotiana obtusifolia | reverse complement strand
CCCTTTCCTTTTCCAACACAAATTAACCCCTCCTCTCCTTGTCCAAATAGAATTTCAACTCCTTGAAACTTCTCCCTTTTGGATTGGGAGTTGTTTCCTTCTCGGACTAGAATTAGAGTTTCCTATTCTCCTCCTCAAATTCCGCCTCCCTAACACTTCTTAGGCCCTCTCCCATGTTTTTCAACCAAAATCTTCAAGAACAACAAATTAAGGTTCAAAAACTTCAAGAATTCAAGGCAATCTCGTTAGGAACGTTTGAGGATTCAAGAACCTCTTCAAGAACAACGTAAAACTCTTCAAGAACTTCAATTTTAACTCAAAGAACTTCAAGATTTTCAAGATTCAATCATTCACCTATGTTATAGACCTGTCAGGTAGTGCCGCTTTGAAATATGAAGATGGTTTAATTTCGAGCACCAACTGATGCAATATAATTGCTCTGATACCAACTGATGCAATATAAAAAGCGGAATCAAGAAAACAAAAGATAGAAGCAAGACGCTCAATGAACTATCAAAACAACAAGTAGGAACTAGTCTACTTACCTTCTTGAATTTCAACTAGAGTTTCAAGATCTAAAGATTATCGGTTTTTAACGATCAAGAACTTCAACAATCGGTTCAAGAACGTGTCTTTAGCAATCAATCTTCAATACTTCAATCCCTAGATGATTTAACAACTTGAACAACACAAATTTTTCGATTTTTCTTTCTTCTCTTTTTTTTTCACGTTTTTTTTTATATAAATCAAAAAGGAAATTAAAGATAGAACCTAAACTAAGGTAAGAAGAACAGGATTGGGATTTTAAGAACAAATCCTTTCCAAGCTCTGATACCAACTGATGCAATATAATTGCTCTGCTACCAACTGATGCAATATAGAAAGCGGAAACAAGAAAACAAAAGATAGAAGTAAGACGCTCAATGAACTATCAAGACAACAAGTAGGAACTAGTCTACTTACCTTCTTGATGAAGTCACGGAGTACCTATACTATACGAACAACCCTCAAGACAACAATGGTCTTGCAAACTGTTCGATCAAACAAAGGAACAAGTTCAATTTTGAATCACACCAAAATTGGACAAGTTAATTCACATGATTTTGGGAGCAATGTGCTGCCGGTTTTTGATTGATAATAATGTCAAAAGGTATCAAAATAATGAAGTGTTCAGGCTTATATAGAATGAGCCTTTACCTAAATCAACTAGGAAAAGAATAACTAGTTAACCTAAATCAACTAGGAAACAACTAATTAACAAAAAGGCCACAATTTGGCTAATTTAAAGAATAGTCACGCAGGACTCCAAAGTAAGAATTAATGTCTTCCATAACTATAAAATAGTACAACATAAACACAAATGTACATCTTCAACATAAGATTCGTCCATAGCAAGATTTATGGACGCTTGGATCTTTTCCAAGGCTAACCAACGCCTTTTCTTGTCTTGTTCATAGATGGCATTCATAACACTTGATCAAATTTATTTGCATCAATTATAATGGGATTTTTGTCTGCCAATTATACTGATCTCATTGGCCCTTATAGGTAATAAGAAAGGTTAGATAAAATGTACGTTGGCACTCGGCAAGTAAGGCTCGGGTGCCCGTCATGGCCCTCCGGTTTGGGTCGTGACAAAAGTTGCTGCCGATTTTTGTATTGAAAATAATATCAAAGTTAGGTTGTGAAGATAATGAAGTCTTTAGGCTTAAATAGAATGAGCCTTGTCCTAAATCATCTAGGAAACAAATAAATAACAAAAAGCCTACAAATTGGCTAAGTTTAAATAATAGTCATGCAGGACCAAATAAGTAAGAATTAATGTCTTCCATAACTACACAATAATACAACATAAACACAAATGTACATCATCAACAAATATTTCATCCAACAGAAGATGTGTGAACGATTGGCTCTTCTCCAAGGCTAACCAACGCCTTTTGTTGTCTTATCCAACGTTGATGGCATAAACGTAGCTTGATCAGGTTGACCTACAGCATGCAATAGGCTTCTGTGTGATGGGATGAAAAAGGAGATATTCTATATGTACTGGCAATGAAATCCCAGAAGAATCAAATACAATAGCAAAAGCAGTAGAAATTGCGGAGGCCCTAAAATTCTGTCATTCTCACAACTATTCCCACATATGGCTCCAACCAGACTCAATGCTTTTGAACAACACAATCAATGGCATAAGGAAGCCACCTTGGTGCATAGCTGATCAGGTGGAGGAAGTGCTACAACTGAAAGAAGCCTTCTCACTTAAAGCGACACACATTTACAGAGAGGACAATAAACTAGTTGACCATCTAGCAAATCATGCTCTAGAAGCTGGGAGAATAGAATGTCATGACTTCTGACAGCTAGACTCACAGGACAGAAGGATACTAAATGAAGAAAAATTGCAATGTCCTTATATAAGAGTGCAAGTAGCAAAATAACCAGCAGGAAAAGGGGAAAGTGGCTTTACACTAAGCTGCTGACACAAGACCAGAGATTGGGATCACACAATGCCCATAACCAATTTCGTCATTTAACTTATTTTTAATCATTGCATGTACACTGGTGGAACCACTGGGGAATCACAAAGGAACCTGTTGGAGGCCACAACAACTGTAATGAGAAAACAAGGGAGCAGAGGCATCATACTAACATGGTGTTTTTTTTTGCACGAATCACTGGTTTACTATTTTTTGCAGAAAAGAAGGACTGGAGCCTATTGGTGCATCTGATTGGAACTCAACTGCCCACCACAGCACTCGCCAGCACCACAAATCAGATACCTGCCCAATCTCCTCAACTCACAGACACATCAGACACAAACACATAAATAAGGAGCCACACACATTACCAGTCTTCTCTACTTTCCTTTCAGGCCTTGCAATGCTACAGCAAAAACCAGTCAACTTAGGTCTATCATCCTCCATAACCAACAACACGCACACCAGCAACGCAGCTGCAACAATCACCAAATGACACACAATTTGGTTCAGTTAGGTGCTGAAGAAATAATGTGTGGTATCAGTATTTATGCTCATTCCAATGCTACTTTAGCAACCACACTGGACCACAATCATACTAAATATCAACACAGCTTCATCAACACACTGGACCACAATCATACCAAACCACTCCATCATAACACGAAATCAATCAACTAGCTCAACAACATCATTGCCAAATCAGAAGAAGACAACATCACAGAGCAGCAATTTTCGCACATAAATCAATTAATACATCAACAGCAGAACAAATACAATCAAAACAACATCAATCACTATTCTCAGAATCAAAGGACTAGGGTCACCTCTGAACCCTGCAATGCCACAAGGATAGGAGCCAACTTGAGCTAGAACAGGCTATTGCTGCAGTTGCAATGTGTGGTATTAGCACTCTTAGTGCTCATTATATTGCAACTACAACAATCACAATGGTCCTTCTCACTTCCTCTCAAGAACAACTCTTACAAAATACAACAATCAATCAGCCCCCGACTAAACAAAAGCAGCAACACACACTCACCTCAGCAAAAGCAACAACTTCACCATAACAGAAGCAGTAATCCACTAAGTCACCTCAAAAGAAGACACATGACATGCATAGATACACAACAACAATAGCACCATCCAGCCAAAATATAGCAACATAAAAGCAGTATTCCACACAGACATATGCCAACTCAGCAACAATTCCATGCCACAGAAATACAGTCAATACACCATCAACAGAAAACATCACTCATACAGGAACAACGAAAGAAGACAGAGGTGTCAGCAATAAGACAGAGGTGCCAACAAGCACAGGAGGACACATCAACTACACACACTTTCCTCACACATAAGCACCCCTAGAAGCAGCAACTTGAACACTGAACAACAGCCTCAATGCTCAGCTCACAATAGCCTTAGCACCAATAATAGCAGCTTTGAAATGGCCCAGCCAACAGCACAGAGAACATCAACTGCACACACTTACCAAAAGACATACTCAAAAGAAGACAGAGGTGTCAGCAAGCACAGGAGGACACATCAACGGCACACACTTTCCTCACATCTATCATCCTCAGAAGCAGCAACTTGAACACTCAACAGCAGCCTCAACACTCAGCACAGAACAGTCTCAGCACCAACGACAGCAGCTTTGAAATGGCCCAGCCAACAGTACAGCCAACACAATTGTGCAGTCACAAGATACATATTGATAGCCATCTTCAACTTGGCTTTCCCTGTTATAGGGGCCAAAACAAAATTGAAGATAGCGCGCACTTTTTTGTTACACTTCTGCAAAATCCTGACACTAGAGATTTTTGTCGGAGGTATATAGAGGGGAATAGATCCCTCATCCGTTTAATAACAATAGGAACATATGTACTTCTTTGTATAGCTAACCTAGGAAAACTACACATTATTTTTGTACATACGATTGTCTACTATAAAATAGACAATCGTCACATCCCCATAGGATTTACTCCTTACTACTACCTAGGTACTATTAGTCAACACTTTAGGATGACTATAAGTACATGTATTTTCTTTTGGAAGGTAAGGTTTATGTCCTCCTCCCCTTTTGTGTTTTGTTTCTATTAATAAAATTTATATTTAAAAAAAAAAGTGAAGCAAAAACCGAAAATTTGAATTGTTTGAAGTTGTTGAATCATCTAGGGATTGAAATCTTGAAGATTAATTGATATAGAAACGATCTTGAACCAAATGTTGAAGTTCTTGATCGTTAGAAACCGATAATCTTGAAATCTTGAAACTTTAGTTGGAATCTTAAAAGGAGCACGTTTGATCTTGAAAGACTTGAAGTTCTTGAACGTCAAAGTTGTTGTTCTTAGAAGTAGTCATGTAAAACTCAAGAATCTTGAAGTTCTTAGAGTTAAAAATTGTAGTTCTTTAAGAGTTTTGCGTTGTTCTTGAATAGGATCTTGAATCCTAAATCGTTCTTACCAAGTCTTCCTTGAATTCTTGAAGTTCTTGAACATTAATTTGATAGTTCTTGGGGAAGTCTTGAATGTGTGAGAGAGTAAGGAAGTGGGTCGAATTTGGGAGGAGAAGGAGGAGGAATAGGAAACCTTAATTCTAGTCCAAGAAGAAAACAACTCCCAATCCAAAAAGGGAGAAGTTTCAAGGAGTTGAAATTGTGTTGAAAAGGGAGAGGGGGGGAGGGGGCGCGAAATCCTAAGAGCTAAGGAGAGAGGATTGGTCTTCTTCAAACTAAAGTAGGAAAGCTTCTAAAATTTCCTTTCTTCAACTCATTCGAAATTCCTTTCTTGATTACATTAATTCTAATTAGTAATTCTGAGGTAATTTCCTACTTAAGTATTTACTAATCTTTGAGCTTGTAGGACCTCATTCTAAAACTCATAATTTCTACTTTCACAGATAATTCTTGGCTTCTTGTGCTCACCGAAGAAACTATTGAACTTGTGAACTTGAAAGGTCGCTAAGGAACTTGATCAATTAGAGGAAGCCAATTTGAAGACAAGTGCAAAATCCTACTCGAAATTTGAGTGAACCCGAGAGTCATTCAAAAGTGAGAGAGAGTATTTTGACTAACCTTAACACATTCTCTAGTCTTGTTTCTTTTGCAAGTACATGGCTACAGAAGGGGAAAAGGTTGTGACCGACATTACTTTGACCGACCTCTTGACAGAAGTAAGGGCAATTAGTGCCCGAATGGAGAACATTGAAAAATTCGCTAGCAATCAGAAACATGCCGGAGAAGGGACAGTTCCACCGTCAAAGCCGAGCAGTTCGCCGAATTAGCTGGCCAAAACGTACTGAGGGACGGAGGTGCTCAAAATTTCAGGACCATGGGGATTCCCTGGGGTGTATACCACCATTAATGCTAGCCCAGAGAAGCATAGCACTCGTCAGGTGTTGCAGGCCAACCTGATCAAACTACATTCATGCCATCAATGTTGGATAAGACAAGATTAGGTGTTGGTTAGCCTTGGGGAAGAACCAAGCGTTCACACATCTTGTGTTGGACTAAATAAGAAGTCAAAGATGTACATATGTGTTTATTGATGCAGGCCAACCTGATCAAGCTACGTTCATGCCAATAATGTTGGATAAGACAAGAAAAGGCGTTGGTTAGCCTTGGAGAAGAGCCAAGCGTTCACACATCTTGTGTTTGATGAAATATTTGTTGATGATGTACATTTTGTTACTATGTTGTATTATTGTGTTGGTGTGGAAGACATTGACTCTTACTTGGGGGTCGTGCATGATAATTTTCTTTACTTAGCCAAATTGTGACCTTTCTGTTAGTTATTTGTTTCCTAGGTCATTTAGGACAAGGCTCATTCTATATAAGCCTAAAGACTCCATTATTTTCAGCACCTAACTTTGACATTATTATTTTGATAACCATTCAGCAGCTATCTTTGCTCCTAAAATTGTGTGAATTAACCTGTCCTATTTTGGTGTGATTCCAAATAGAACTCGTTCCTTGTTTGGTCGAACAATTTGCATGAACAACGTTTTCTTAAGGGTTGTTCGTGTAGTATAGGTACTTCTTGACTTCATCAAGAAGGTAAGTAGACTAGTTCCTACTTGTTATCTTGATAGTTCATTGAGCATCTTGCTTCTATCCTTTTATCTTGTTTTCCGCATTTTATATGGCATCAGTCTGTATCAGATCTTGGAAAGGGTTTGTTCTTACAATCCCAATCCTGTTATGTGTGCCTTAGTTTTAGGTTCTTTCTTTAATTTCATTTTTGATTAAAAAATAAGAAGAAGAAAAACATGACAAAAAAGAAAAAAAGAGAAAACCCGAGAATTGATGTTGATTGAAGTTGCTAAAACATCTAGGGTTGAAATCTTGAAGTCTTGATTGTTAAAAACCGTTAGTGAAACCAATCTTGAAGTTCTTGATTGTTTAAAAATCATTCTTGAAAACCCTAGTTCAAATCTTGAAGCTAGAACACGTTTAATCTTGAAAATCATGAAGATCTTTGATGCCAAATTGTTGTCCTTGAAAGTAGCCCACGTGAATCTTGGGAATCTTGAAGTTCTTCAAAATAAGATTATAGTTCTTGAAGCAATTTGCGGTGTTCTTGAAAGGGTTCTTGAATAATGAACCGTTCATATCAAGTTTTCCTTGAATTCTTGAAGTTCTTGAACATTAATTTGTTTCTCTTGAAGGGAGTCTTGAAAACGTGTAAGAGAGCCTAGAAACGTGAAGGGAGGCCGAATTGGGAGAAGGAGGAGGAATAGGAAACCCTAGTTCTAGTCCAAGAAGGAAATAACTCCCAATCCAAAAGGGGAAGATTCAAGGAGTTGAATTGTAGAGTGGGAAAGCCTCTAAAATTTCCTTAATTCTTGTATTTCGAATAACCTTCTTTGATTACACTATTTCTAATTAGTAATTCTTAGGTAATTTCCTACTTAAGTAATTACTAATTTTTGAGCTTTTAGGACCTTGTGCTAAAACTCAAATAATTCTTGGCTTCTTGTGCTCACTTAAAAAGTTGTCCATCTATCGAGTCACATAAATTCACTCACCCCAAAGAAACTATGAACTTGTGAACTTGAAAAGTCGTTAAGGAACTTGATCAATTAGAGGAAGTCATTTTGACAAGTGCAAAATCTTACCCGAAATTTGAGTGAACCCAGGAGTCACTCAAAAGTGAGACAAAGAAACTTTAGTAACCTTAACACATATTCTAGTCTGGTTTCTTTTGCAGGTACATGGCTACGGAAGGAGAAAAGGTTGTGACTGATATTACTTTAGCCGATCTCTTGGCTGAAGTAAGGGAAATTAGTGCCAGAATGGAGAAGATTGAAAAATCCACTAGCAATCAGAAACATGCCGGAGAAGGGACTAATGACGGTTCCACTGTCAGATTCGATCAGTTTGCGGAATTGGCTCGCCAAAACGAGCTGAGGGACAGAGGTGCTCAAATCTGAAGGACCTTGGGGATTCCCCAGGGTATTATTAAACAACCATTAATGCCAGCCCGGATAAACGTAGCACCCGTCGGGGACATAAGAGCAGCCCCAGAGGATGATCAACCCGAGTTTAAAGAGTTTGGTGATGATGATTTAGGGCAGCGGAATCCGTGGGTAAGGCAATCAAATGGCGGCCGAGACTACATGGGAAGATGTGGTTATGATCGTGGTCCGAGAGGGAGACTTAGAGGTTTTGGTGGAAGAAATTTAGAGCATGAGTTTGATGAATATGTTGTACATTATGAGGACTTCCAACCGATCCAACCGATCCGAGGTGGCCGAGAAAATGTCCAAGATACTGGTTTGAGCATTGTCAAGGTTACTATCCATGCATTGAAAGGAAATAGTGATCCAGACCGATTTTTAGAATGGAAACGTCAAGTTGAGCTGATATTTTAAATAAATGATATGACCGAGGAGAAGAAGGCTACATATGTCATTACTGCATTCGAGTCCTATGCTTCTACTTGGTGGGAGGCTGAGAAAAGATGCAGAGTTAGACATAACCAGCATAAACGCATAATATGGTTGGAATTGAAGCAAATAATGACCTATAAGTATGTAAACCCACGGTACAAGCAAGAGCAGTTACGGAGGTTGTATGACTTGAAGCAAGGGTTGAAGTCATTGGAAGAATACTATGATGACTTTGAGAAAATCCGTCTATCACTTGATATGGAAGACGAAGAAAAAGATGAGGCTATCATCCGGTTCAAGAATGGGTTGAATAATATCTCCAATCAGTTGAGGCTACATGCATTTGTTGCTCTTCATGATGTGTTATTAGCTGCCATTGAAGCTGGAAAGATGATTTAGGAAAGCAAAGAAGCTCGCTATAGAAGGGGTTCCGATTCCACTTCCATACGTCGAAACAAAGAGTGGAAAACACCGAACACTGGGGAGCAAGCCAAAGCCGAGAGCTTAAGAAACCAACCTAAGCCGTGGCACCTAAACCTTATCCTAAGGGGTCCAGAGGTATTTCTAAAACTCAATTCAACTCTCCTAGTGCATCTTCCTTTCAATGTCACAAATGCAAAGGATATGGACATTTCGCTAAGGATTGTCCTACACAGAGAACTATGCTAATTCTTGATGATGGTATTGTATGTGAGATAGAAAGTGAAGAGGAGATTGAGGAAGATAAGGGGACGGAATTGGTTGAGTACGGCGAAGAGGAATTGGAAAACGAGGAAGTGAATATGCTCTAAGTGGTGCGTAGGAACTTGAGTACTATGAGCGTAAAGGAGGAAAGAGATGTGCAGCGTGACAACTTGTTTCATGCTAGATGTGGGGTGAAGGGAATGGTGTGCTCGATGATAATTGATTCAGGTAGTTGCACTAATGTAGTGAGCCACACGTTAGTGACTCAACTTAATACACCTACAATGAAAGATCCCCATCCCTATCGGTTGCAGTGGTTATGCGAATGTGGTGAGTTGAAGGTGGTAAAGCGGGCACTTATTAAGTGCAAGATGGGAGCTTATCAAGAAAAAATCTTGTGCGATGTAGTGCCTATGCAGGCGTGCAATTTACTGTTGGGCAGGCCTTAGCAGTTTGATAGGTGTGTTGAACATGATGGAAAGGCCAACTCTTATACGGCCAAGCTGCAGGGCAAGAGTTATGTATTTAAGCCCTTGACACCTAAACAGGTTAGTGATGACTACAAGCGCATGCGGGAGCTGAAAGAGAAGGCTAGAGCTAAGGCTCCAAGGGAGACCAAAACTGAAGCCGTGAATCATGCCAATACATTAACCCTGCTGGGTAATGTTAGTACTATGATGCAAACAGGAGAGTATTTGCGAGGTAATGATCGTTCTAAATTGTTAATTTGCCTAGTTTCTAAGGGTGTTTACTTTATTTCTAATGATGTATTGTGTACAAACGTTTACCCCTTGCCTAGTTTTGTTGATGACATTTTGCAGGAATATGTAGACATGTTCGCCCCACGAGGAGATGGTCCATTCCAAGTGTTGCGGAGATGATGATGGTTCGATTTCGAGGACGAAATCTTCTGAAGAAGGGGAGAATGATGCAGGCCAACCTGATCAAGCTACATTCATGCCATCAAGTTATCGATTGTAGTGGTTGAGTGAATGTGGTGAGTTAAAGGTGGTAAAGCAGACACTTATTAAGTTCAAGGTGGGAGCTTATCAACATGAAATCTTGTGCGATATAGTGCCTATGTAGGCATGCCATTTACTGTTGGGCAGGCCTTGGCAGTTTGATAGGCGTGTTGATCATGATGGAAAGGCCAACACTTATACGGCCAAGCTGGAGGGCAAGAGTAATGTACTTAAGCCCTTAACACCTAAACAGGTTAATGATGATTACAAGCACATGCGGGAACTGAAAGAGGCGGCTAGAGCTAAGGCTCCAATGGAGACCAAATCCGAAGCCGTGACCAATGCTAGTACATCGACCCTGCTAGATAATATTTGTGCTATGATGCAACCAGGTGAGTATTAAGGTGATGGAATATAGGGACATGTTTCTCGAGGAGATGTCAAGTGGACTGCCTCTGTTTAGGGGGATAGAACACCCAATTGACTTTGTTCCGGGGTCACAAATTCCAAACAAACCCGCTTATCGAAGCAATCCACAGGATACTAAGGAGTTGCAACGGCAAGCAGACGAGCTATTGACTAACGGGCTAGTTCGAGAGAGTCTAAGTCCGTGTGCCATTCCCGTGATCTTGGTTCCAAAGAAAGACGGCATCTGGAGGATGTGTGTTGATTGCCGGGCCTTCAACAAAATAACGGTAAAGTATCGTCATCCTATCCCTCGATTAGATGACATACTAGATGAGTTAAGAAATTCAAGTGTGTTATCTAAAATTGATCTTAGGTTCGGTTACCATCAAATCCATATGAAACCGAGTGATGAGTGGAAATCTACACTCAACACCAAGTTCGGTCTATATGAATGATTGGTGATGCCTTTTAGTCTCTCCAATGCACCTAGTACGTTCATGGGACTGATGAATCATGTGCTTAAATAGTTTATTAATAAGTTTGTGGTCGTCTACTTTGATGCTAGCCTGATTTATAATAAAAGTTTAGATGACCGTGTTGATCACTTAAAGCAAGTGTTTGAAGTGTTGAGAGCCGAAAAGCTATATCTTAATTATAAGAAGTGTGCTTTTTGTATGGAGATAGTTGTATATTTGGGATTTGTTATGAGTATTAATGGTGTTGAGGAAGATGAATCTAAGGTTGAAGCTATTAGAGATTGGCTTACTCCTACTACTGTTTCGCATGTTAGAAGTTTCCATGGACTAGCTATTTTCTACAGACGCTTTGTTAAAGACATTAGCACCATAGCAGCACTACTCGCGGAGTTGGTGAGAGAAGACACGCCTTTTGCGTGGGGGGAGCCGCAAGAGGGTGCCTTCCAAGAGTTGAAACGTAGGCTTAGTTCTGCCCCGTTGTTACAATTACCTGATTTTAGTAAGGCGTTTGAAATTGAGTGTCACGCCTCGGGGGTGGGAACTGGAGGTTTTCTTATGCAAGATGAGAAGCCTATTGCCTATTTTAGTGAGAAGTTGAAGGGGGCTACCTTGAATTACTCTACATACGACAAAGAGTTGTATGCTCTCATGAGAGCTTTAGCTCATTGGCAATATTACCTATGTCCTACGGAATTCGTAATTATGAGTAATCATGAGTCACTCAAACATCTTAGAGGTCAAGAGAAACAAGAAAACAAAGGAGAAAAATAAGTTGCTCTATGAATTATCAAGACAACAAGTAGGAACTTGTCTACTTACCTTCTTGATGGAATCAATGAGTACCTATACTATACGAACGACCATTATGACAACGATTGTCTAGCAAATTGTTCGATCAAACAAAGGAACAAGTTCAATTTTGAATCACACCAAAATTGGACAAGCTTTTTAAAGTCACGCGTTTCGGAGCACAAGGTGGCTGTCGAAAATTCATCAACTTAATGTCAAAAACTACTACAAATAATGAGGTCTTTAGGCTTATATAGAATGAGCCTTGTCCTCAGCTAACCAGGAACAAACAATTAACAAAAAGGCCACAAATTGGCTAAGTAGCTAAAGTGTCATGCAGGACATGATCACAAGTAAGAATAATGTCTTTCATAACTACACAACATTTACAACATATCCACAAACATCACAATGTGCTCACACGAGTTTTGCATTGTTGTTGAAGAGGATCTTGAATCCTCAAACGTTCTAAACGAGTCTTCTTTGCACTCTTGAAGTTCTTGAACATTAATTTGATTGTTCTTGCAGGGACTTGAAAACGTATGAAGAGAGAAGAGAGAGGGCTGAATTTGGGAGGAAAAGGAGGAGGAATAGGAAACCTTAATTCTATTCCTAGAAGGAAACAACTCCCAATCCAAAAGGGAGAAGTTTCAAGAAGTTGAAAACCTATTTGGACAAGGAGAAGAGGGGCGAAATTTGGTAGGAAAAGGAAAGGGGGAGGCGAAAATCCTAAGGGCTAAGGAGAGAGGATTGGTCTTCTCAAACTAAAGTGGGAAAGCTTCTAAATTTTCCATATCTCTTCTATTTCAAAATTCTTTCTTGATTACATTAATTATTATTAGGAATTCTTAGGTAATTTCCTTCTTACGTACTTACTAATCTTTGAGCTTGTAGGACCTCGTGCTAAAAACTCAGAACATCCACTTCCGTAGATAATTCTTGGCTTCTTGGCTTCGTAGTTAATTCTTGGCTTCTTGTGCTTACTTTAAATAGCTATCCGCCTATAGAGTCACATAAATTCACTCACCCCGAAGAAACTATTGAACTTGTGAAGTTGAAAGGTCGCTAAGGAACTTGATGAATTAGAGGAAGCCATTTTGAGGACAAGTATGAAAATCCTACCCGAAAATATTGAGTGAACCCGAGAGTCATTCAAAAGTGAGTGAGGTATTTTACTAATCTTAACGCATTCTATAGTCTTGTTCTTTTGCAGTTACATCGCTACTGACGGAGACAAGGTCGTGACCGACATTACTTCAGCCGAGCTTTGGGCGGAAGTATACCCGAATGGAGAACCTTGAAAGAACCGTTAGTACTCAGAAGAATGCCGGGGAAGGAACTAGTGATGGTTCCACCTCAGGACCTGAACATGATGGTAATGTTTGTGAGGTGGAGAGTGACGAAGAGATAGTAAAAGCTAAAATCGAAGCCGTGGACCATGCCAGTACATTAACCCTACCAGGTAATGTTTGTGCTACGATGCAATCAGGTGAGTATTTGCGAGGTAATGATAGTTCTAGACTTTTAATCTGCCTAGTTCATATGTTTACATGAGTTCTAATGATGAAGTTTCTACTAACGTTCATCCCTTGCCTAGTGTTGTTGATGATGTTTTACAGGAATATGTGAACATGCCATGAGGAGATGGTCAATTCCAAGTGCTACAAAATATCAATAACAACGTATGTGTTATAAATATGTCTGGTGAGTATAGTGTTTCTAAAACGTTCAACGATTCTGACTTAACTCTTTGTGTTGCAGGTAGTGCCGCTTTGAAAGATGAAGATCGTTCGAATTTTAGGACAAAATCTTCTCAAGAAGGGGAGAATGATGCAGGCCAACCTGATCAAGCTACGTTTATGCCATCAATAACACAAGAAAAGGTGTTGGTTCACCTTGGAGAAGAGCCAAGCGTTCACACATCTTGTGTTGGACGAAATATTTGCTGATGATGTACATTTGTGTTTATGTTGTATTATTGTGTTGCTATGGAAGACATTGGGCTCTTACTTGGGGGTCTTGCGTGACCATTCTCTTTACTTAGCCAAATTGTGGCCTTTTTGTTAGTTATTATATTTCCTAGATGATTTAGGACAAGGCTCATTTAAGCCTAAAGACTTCATTATTTTCACTACCTAACTTTGACATTCAATACAAAAATCGGCAGCAACTTTGCTCCAAACTCGTGTCCTTTGAACTTGTCCAATTTTTGGTGTGATTCCAAATTGAACTCGTTCTTTTGTTTGATCGAACAGTTTTCAAGACCATCATTGTCTTGAGGGTTGTTCGTATAATATAGGTACACTGTGACTTCATCAAGAAGGTAAGTAGACTAGTTCATACTTGTCGTCTTGATAGTTCATTGAGCGTCTTACTTCTATCCTTTTATCTTATTTTTCGCATTTTATATTGCATCATGCATCATCCTCCCCTTCTTGGGAAGATTTTGTCCTCAAAATCGAACATTCTTCATCTTTCAAAGCAGCACAAGGAGTCAAGTCAGTGACAATAAACGTCTTAGAAATAGCATAATCATCATGTAGATCTATGACATAAGCATTATTATTGATCTTCTGCCACAACTGAAATGGTCCATCTCCTCGTGGAGCCAACTTCCGTTTCCTATGGTTCGGAAATCGTTCCTTGCGGAAGTGCACCAAAACCCAGTCATCTCTCTTTAAGTCCAGCTTTTTTCCTTCCTTTATTCTTCTTGACCACTACCTTTTCGTAGGCATCCTCCAAAGTTTTCCTCACCTTAGCATGCAATTCGAGCAACGCGGCTGCCCGGTTTTCTTCATCAATGCTAATAACTGCATCTCTCGGCAAAGGAACAAGATCTAGAGGTATCAAACGATTAAAACCAAAAGCACATTCAATTGGGGTAATGGTAGTCATTCGATGAATAGTTCTATTATATGCAAACTCCATAATAGGTAATCGGTTAGCCCAAGTGCCGAACCTCCCTTTGGTCAAAGCTCGAAGAAGAGCTCCCAAGGTACGATTAACAACCTCAGTTTGACCATCAGTTTGTGGATGATGTGTTGTAGAAAACAACAATTTGGTGCCAAGACCACCCCACAAACACGTCCAAAAGTGACTCAAAAACTTAGCATCCCTATCACTAACAAAAGTTCCAGGCACACCATGCAACTTTAACACATTAGCAATGAACAAAGAAGCAACATGTTGCGCATCATCACATTTTTTACAGGGAATGAAGTGAGCCATCTTAGAAAATCTATCATGAACCACATAAATGATATCATGACCACCTCGAGATCGCGGCAACCCCATCACAAAATCCATCAAAACAGCTACCCAAGGACTAGTAGGAACGGTTAAGGGAGTATACGAACCATGATTACCATACCTAGACTTAGCTCTTTTGCACTCAAAACACGCTCGACATACTCTCGCGACATCTCGCCTCATCTTAGGCCAATGGAACTGTTCCCCTAATATAGCTAAAATCTTATCTACTGCAAAGTGTCCCATCAAGCCCCCACGATGCGCCTCACGCACCAACAACTCTCGCCACGAGTACTCGGGTATGCAAAGTCTCCCCTTCTTAAAAAGGTACCCATCATGCCACTAATACTTCTTGATGCAGGTCAACCTGATCATGATACAATTAAGCCTTCACGACCATTCACCAGAAGTCAAGCTAAAGAGCTTCATGATGCACATTTGATGGTGAAGAAGAGCCAAGTGTTTGGCGTGTGATGCTTGTTATTATGTTGAGACTATTATGTAGTTTTGGAAGACATTAATTCTTACTTGTTTGGTCCTGTGTGACTATTCCTCAAACTTAGCCAAATTGTGGCCTTTTTTGTTAGTTATTTGTTCCCTAGTTAACATTGGACAAGGCTCATTCTATATAAGCGTAAACACTTCATTATTTTTAGCACCTTACATTAATTTTATAAAGAATTTTTGGCAGCCATTGCTCCCAACCAAAGCCGTGTGTTTAACTTGTCCAATTTTGGTGTGATTCAAACTTGAACTTGTTCCTTGTTTGATCGAATAATTTGCTAGACAATCGTTTTCTTTAGGGTCGTTCATATAGTATAGGTACTCCTTGATTTCATCAAGAAGGTAAGTAGACTAGTTCCTACTTGTTGTCTTGATAATTGATTTAGCGTCTTACTTTTATCCTTTGTTTTCTTATTTCCGCATATAATATTGCATCAGCTAGTCCAGCGATGAACAGTTAAATTATATGCAAATTCCATAATAGGTAATTGGTCATCCTAAGTGCTGGACTTACCTTCGGTCATAGCTCCAACAAGAGCTCCCAAGGTTCGATAAACAACCTCTGTTTGACCATCACTCTGTGGATGATGTGATGTAGAAAACAACAATTTGTTGCCAAGAGCACCCCACAAACACTTCCAAAAGTTACTCAAAAACTTAGCATCCCTATCACTAACAAAATTTCGAGGCACACCATGCAACTTTAACACATTAGCAATGAACAAAGAAGCAACATGTTGTGCATCATCACATTTTTTACAGGGAATGAAGTGAGCTATCTTAGAAAATCTATCAACAACCACATAAATGTTGTCATGACCACCTCGAGATCGCGGCAACCCCATCACAAAATCCATCGAAACATCTACCCAAGGACTAGTAGGAACGGTTAAGGGAGTATACAATCCATGATCACAAGACCTAGACTCAGCTCTTTTGCACTCAAAACACACTCCACATACTCTCGCGACATCTTGCCTCGTCTTAGGACAATGGAACTGTTCCCCTAATATAGCTAAAGTCTTATCTACTCCAAAGTGTCCCGTCAAGCCCCCACACTGTGCATCACACACCAGCAACTCTTGCCATGAGTACTTGGTATACAAACTATACCCTTCTTAAAAAGGTACCCATCATACAATTGATACTTCTCAACTCACTGCCCACTAGTTATGGCGTCGCACACACTCTTAAGTTTAGGGTCATGCATATACATAGACTTAATATTGTCAAAACCCATCAACCTAGATGCTAACGTGATAGCCAAACCAAACTTCCTAGATAGTGCCTCAGCTACTACATTCTCCTTTCCCTTCTTGTAATGAATTACGTAAGGGAAACTCTCGTTAGACTCAACCCACTTAGCATGTCGTTTATTAAGTTTCTCTTGACCTCTAAGATGTTTGAGTGACTCATGATCACTCCTAATTACGAATTCCTTAGGACATATGTAATGTTGCCAATGAGCTAAAGCTCTCACAAGGGCATACAACTGTTTGTCATATGTAGAGTAATTCAAGGTAGCCCCTTCAACTTCTCACTAAAATAGGCAATAGTCTTCCCATCTTGAATAAGAACACCTCCAATTCCCACCCCCGAGGTGGCACACTCAATTACAAACGCCTTACTAAAATCAGGTAATTGTAACAACGGGGCAGAACTAAGCCTACATTTCAACTCTTGGAAGGCACCCTCTTGCGGCTCCCCCCACGCAAAAGGCGTGTCTTTTCTCACCAACTTTGCGAGTGGTGCTGCTATGGTGCTAATGTCTTTAACAAAGCGTCTGTAGAAACTAGCTAGTCCATGGAAACTTCTAACATGCGAAACAGTAGTAGAAGTGAGCCAATCTCTAGTAGCTTCAACCTTAGATTCATCTTCCTCAACACCATTGATACTTACAATAAATCCCAAAAATAAAACTGTCTCAACACAAAAGGCACACTTCTTATAGTTAACATATAACTTTACGGCTCTCAACACTTCAAACACTTGCCTTAAGTGATTAACATGGTCATCTAAACTTCTACTATAAATCAGGATATCATCAAAGTAGACAACCATAAACTTATTAATAAACTGTTTAAGCACATGATTCATCAATCACATATACGTACTAGCATCCCTATCACTAACAAAAGTTCGAGGCACACCATGAAACTTTAACACATTAGCAATGAACAAAGAAGCAACATGTTGTGGATCATCACATGTTTTTTAGGGAATGAAGTGAGCCATCTTAGAAAAACTATCAACAACCACATAAATGCTATCATGAGCACCTCGAGACCGCGGCAACCCCATAACAAAATCCATCGAAACATCTATCCAAGGACTAGTAGGAACGGTTAAGGGAGTATACAAACCATGATTACTAGACCTAGACTTAGCTCTTTTACACTCAAAACACGCTCCACATACTCTCTCAACATCTCGCCTAATCTTAGGCCAACGGAACTGTTCCTCCGATATAGCTATTGTCTTATCTACCCCAAAGTGTCCCATCAAGCCCCCACAATGCGCCTCACGCACCAACAACTCTTGCGACGAGGACTCAGGTATGCAAACTCTCCCCTTCTTAAAAAGGTACATATCATGCAACTAATACTTCTAAACCCGCTACCCACTAGTTATGGCATCACAAACACTCTTAAGTTTAGGGTCAGGCTCATACATAAACTTAATACTCTCAAAACACATCAACCTAGATGCTAACGTGATAGCCAAAGCAAACTTCCTAAATAGTGCCTCAGCTACTATATTCTCCTTTCCCTTCTTGTAATGAATCACGTAATGGAAACTCTCAATTAAATCTACCCACTTGGCATGTCGTTTATTTAGTTTCTCTTGACCACTAACATGTTTGAGTGACTCATGATCACTCCTAATTACGAATTCCTTAGGCCATAGGTAGGTTTGACAATGAGCTAAAGCTCTCACAAGGGCATACAACTCTTTATCGAACATAGAGTAATTCAAGGCAGCCCCCTTCAACTTTTCACTAAAATAGGTAATAGGCTTCCCATCTTGCATAATAAGAACACCTCCAATTCCCACCCCCGAGGCATCACACTCAATTTCAAGCGCCTTACTAATATCAGGTAACTGTAACAACGGGGCAGAACTAAGCCTACGCTTCAACTCTTGGAAAGCAACCTCTTGCGGCTTCCCCCATACAAAAGGCGTGTCCTTCTTTACTAATTCAGTGAGTGATGCTGCTATGGTGCTAAAGTCCCTAACAAAGTGTCTGTAGAAACTAGCTAGTCCATGGAAACTTCTAACATGCGAAACAGTAGTAGGAGTAGGCCAATCTCTAATAGCTTCAACCTTAGATTCATCAACCTCAACACCATTAACACGTACGACAAACCCCATAAATACATCTCTCTCCACACAAAAGGCACACTTCATATATTTAACATATAACTTTTCGGCTCTCAACACTTCAAACACTTGCCTTAGGTGATTAGCTTGGTCATCTAAACTTCTAGTATTAATCAGGATAGCATCAAAGTAGACAACCCCAAACTTATAAAGAAACGGTCTAAGCACATGATTCTTTAATCACATGAATGTACTAAGTGCGTTGGAGAGACCAAAAGGCATCACCAACCATTCATATAGACCAAACATGGTCTTGCATGCAGTTTTCCACTCATCACCCGATTTCATATAGATTTGGTGGTAACCGGACCTAAGATCAATCTTAGAAAACACAATTGACCACATAACTCATCTAGCATGTCATCTAACCTAGGGATAGGATGAAGATACTTTATCGTTATCTTGTTGACGGCTCGGCAATCAACACACATCCTCCAGGTGCCATCCTTCTTTGTACCCAAGATCACGGGTACGGCACACGTATTTAGACTCTCTGAAACTAGCCCCTTAGTAAATAGCTCATCCACTTTTCATTGCAACTAATTAGTATCCCGTGGATTGCTTCGATATGCGAGTTTGTTCGGAATTTGTAACCCCGGAACAAAGTAAATTTGGTGTTCTATCCCCCTCGATGGAGGTAGTCCACTCCGCATGTCCTCGGGAAACATGTGCTATATTCCTGCAAAACATCACTAACAACACTAGGAAAGGGGTAAACGTTTAGCAGAAACTTCATCGTCACAGTCAAAATCAGCTCTCTTATCTTCCTCAATCTCCTCGTCACTCTCCACCTCACAAATAGTACCATCATTTTCAGGTCTTAAGGTAGAACCATCACTAGTTCCTTCCCCGACATTCTTCCAAGTACTAGCGGTTCTTTCAGGGTTCTCCATTCGGGTACAAAGTGCCCTTACTTCAGCCCAAAGCTCGGCTAAAGTAACGTCGGTCACAATCTTTTCTCCTTCCGTAGCCATGTACCTGCAAAAGAAACAGGACTAGAGAATATGTTGAGGTTAGTAAAATTTTCTCTCTCACATTCTCTCGGGTTCATTCAAATTTCGGGTAGGATTTTTCACACTTGTCCTCAAAATGGCTTCCGCTAATTGAAAAGTTCCTCAACAACCTTTCAACTTCAACAGTTCTCTTCGGGGTGAGTGAGTTTATGTGACTCGATAGGCAGACAGCTTTTTAAGTGAGCACAAGAAACCAAAAATTATCTATGAAAGTGAAAACTCTGAGTTTTAGCACGAGGTCCTACAAGCTCAAATATTAGAAATTACTTAAGTAGGAAGTTACCTAAGAATTACTAATAAGAATTAATGTAATTCAAGAAGGAATTTAAAGTAAATTTTTTAAGCTTTCCAACTTTAGTTTGGAGAAGACCAATCCTCTCTCCTTAGCTCTTAGGATTCCCCCCCCCCCTTCTCCTTTTCCAACACAAATTCGCCCCTCCTCTCCTTGTCTAAATAGAATTTGAACTCCTTGAAACTTCTCCCTTTTAGATTGGGAGTTGTTTCCTTCTTGGACTAGATTTAAGGTTTCCTAATCCTCCTCCTTCTCCCAATTTCGGCCTCCCTTCACTTTTTTAAGCCTCTCTTTCACGTTCCAACAATACTCACTCTTTCAAGAACAACAAATTAAAGTTCAAGAACTTCAAGTATTCAATGCAATCTTGTCAAGAACGTTTGAAAATTAAAGTTCCCCTTCAAGAACAACGCAAATCTCTTCAAGAACTCAAATTTATTTCCAAGAACTTCAAGATTCTCAAGATTCACGTGGACTATTTTCAAGAACAACAATTTCGCGTTCAAGAACTTCAAGATTAAACGTGTACTTTCTAGATCCTAACTAGGGTTTTCAAGTACGGTTTTAAACGATCAAGATCTCAAGATTTGGTTTCAAGAACGTTTTTTTAACAGTCAAAACTTCAAGATTTCAACCCTAGATTTTTCAACAACTTCAATCAACAACAATTTCCGGTTTTCTCTTCTTTTCTTTTTAGTCACATTTTTCATTTTCTTCTCTCTTTTTTTTTATATCAAAAACGAAATTAATGAAAGAACCTAAAAACTAAGCCACGAAGAACAGGATTGGGATTATAAGAAAAAGCTCTTTCCAGGTTATGATACCAACTGATGCTACAAAAAATGCGAAAAACAAGATAAAAGGATAGAAGCAAGACGCTCAATGAACTATCAAGACAACATGTAGGAACTAGTCTACTTACCTTCTTGATTAAGTTACGGAGTACTTATAATATACCAACAACCCTTAAGACAACGATGGTCATACAAACTGTTCGATCAAACATAGGAACGAGTTCAATTTCAAATTACACCAAAATAAGGTGAGTTACAGGCGATAAGAGAGAGAAGGTCATGACTTACAGGCGATAAGAGAGAGAAAACCTCGTCTTCTTCGCAAGCTACACACAGACGCTCATGGCGTCGCCGGCCGGTGATAATCCGACTGGCCAGCCCTCGACGAACACCCACCCAGTCACAAACACACCTATGATCACACCCCAACCACTAGATTACACCAAAATCCTAAAACCAACAACCCTAAATTCTCCAAACTCTGCAAACCCTAACCAAAAGATCGATCCCATCCCCTTCAGAAGACCAGTCTACATGCATGGACAACCAATCGTTAAATACACGGAAACAGAGGTGATGCGCATGAATATCATCGAAGGTCTACAGTATGCGGTACTGGGTAAATTCTCCTATGGGTGGCCGGAGATACAGGAATTGAGGAGAATCATTCCGACACAGTGCAGAATCAAAGGCGAGTGCAACGTTGGCTTCTTCAGAGACAAACTAGTTCTTATCAGACTATCGCTGTGGGAGGATTTTATCAAAATAACCTCCAAAAGCACCTACTACTTGAGAGCTAAGGACGGGCATGAATATCAGATGCGGGAGCAAATTTATGACACAAAATTCAAAATGGGTGAAGAAACCCCAATGGCAATGGCGTGGATTTCTTTCCCACATTTGTTACCTACATACTTTGTGAAAGAATGTCTGTTCTCTTTAGCCTCAGCAGTGGGGAAATCAGTTCATCTCGACCTAGCAACAATAAACAAGACGAGGCCCAGTTGTGCAAGGGTAAAAGTGCTGGTGGACCTTTTGGCGGATTTGCCCAAACAAGTCAGGTTAGATATTGAAAATGAAGTAACAGGGTAAATCAGGACTGAATGGGTCAAAATACAGTACGATTACCTCCCAAAATACTGCAAACAATGTAAAATTCAAGGACATGAAATGTTTGAATGTTGGAAGGCTCATCCGAAAATTTTGGCTGCAAACAATGCTGAAGAACAAGGACTGGCAGAACTCAGGAAAGCAAAAGGAAAAGAGTTAGCAGTTAAAGAGCATCCGATGATGATCCTATCGAGTGGCAAAGTAGTAGGCAGCATTGGCCCTCAATGGAAAGAAGTCAAAGATAATAGGAAACATAACAAGGACAATCGCACCAAAGCTCAAAGGCAGAACCAAACCCTTGAAAAGGAATCTCAGCAGATACGGATTGCCAACAATTTTGAAGCTCTTACCCAAGAAAATGACAATGAAACAGCCACTTTTGCAGAAGGAACATAGCACACAACAGATACAGAATCTGATAATACAAAACCAATAAAGACACCACCCCTCACAGACAAAGGAAACTCGGAAATGGAATGCAATAGTATTGAAACTGCAGAAATTCAATCAACTCCAAAGACAACAACTGAACAGACACTTGCAAGTGAGACCAAAGGGGAAGATCACCAGCTGAAAAACCTCAGCAACAAAAAAGAGCTTCACAACTTTTCAGATGGACAACCAGCACAGAAAACCGAACAATCTCTGCAAAAAACAGCAATGCCTCAATCTCTCTTGGAATCAGCAGATTTCAGCAGCAGAAAAGAGATAGCAAGCAACAAGAAAACATCAACTGAGGCCTCTGAAAGTAGCACAGAGGAAAGGATAAGGGACTCCACTTCTATATGGGTCAAGGAAAGGTTTTACAACAAGTCGAACGATGCCAGCAACTCACAACAACAAGGTCTAAGCCCACAGTCACTGGATAACACACAGGAACCATCCTCAACCATTGGGGGAAGGGGGAGCAGGATTTAGATCACTGCACGACATGTCAAAGGCCCTTTTCTGCAAATTATGGTGGAATTTCAGAACTAAGTCCCGTCTATGGAGTGCTTACATGACACAAAAATACTGCAAACACCATAATGCAGTAACAGTCCAATGGAGGAAAGGGTCACAGGTACGGAAACAAAATGATTGAATGCAGAGAGATTATAGAACATCAAATCGCTTGGCACCTAAAGATGGGATCCTCATTATTCTGGTACGACAACTGGACCAGGCTTGGAGCGATATACTACATAACACCACCAGATCATCCTATTGATGAAACACTGCAAAATGTTAATGAAACAGTGCAAAATGGCAACTGGAACCTTCCAAAACTCTCAGCCCATTTACCCCAAGATCTGGTAGAACATATTTTGCTCACAGTTAAGGCACCAAGAGTAGAAAACACAATGGACATCCCATACTGGATGCTTCAAAATCAAGGACAGTTCACAGTCAAATCAGCATGGGACTACCTGAGAAAGAGAGAAGACCCAAAAATGGCATATGAGATGATCTGGGTAAAAGGACTCCCCTTCAAAATTGCTTTCTTTATGTGGAGAGTCTGGAGCATTACAGCAAAAGAAAGAGCACAACAGCTTTGGTTTAAAGGCAGCAAAAAACATAAAAGAAAGAGAGAACATTAATGAGCAGCCAGCAAAAAAGAAACACAGTACCAGCGTGAAAAGAACAGCAGGAACACCCATAAAGAGCAAAAACACACCAGAAATAAAGACCCCCCCAACAGCACAAACAACTATCGTCATAGAATAAGGTTATTGGCGCAATTGCATTGTGTGGTATTAGCACCACAGGTGCTCATTCTAATGCAATTGCATCAATCACCTAACCTCTATGCAAACAAAACAATCCACAGAGAAGACAACTGGAAAACACAGCTCATCCAATCCAGAACCCAATGCAAAACACATAAAATGGTTACAAAGCATACAGGCAGAAGCAAAGCAAGCAATCACAATCATCTTACCAATCGGCAAGAAGCAGATCAACATTCATGGACACAAACAGTACAACATCAAATAACCATCAGCATCATCACCATCAGAAGGAACATCAAGAAGCAACTCAGCAACCACAGTCATCTCACCAACCAGCAGGAAGCAGATCAACATTCATGGACACAAACAGTACAATTTCAGACAACCATCAGCATCATCACCATCAGAAGGAACATCAACAACCAATCCAGCATATCTGGGAAAGCAAGAATCAACAGGGACAGAATAGGTAGCAAGAAACATCTCAGCAGCAACAAAAAGCTCAGCACATACAGGAAAAATGATCAGCAAAGCAGCAAGCAGAAACTCAGCTGCAAGAGGGACACAAACATAAGTAGAATTCCTGATAAGCAAAAAGCAATCCAGCAAATATTGATGCACCAGTCTCCTACGAGCCACAACAGATGCAGAACCATCCAGAAGCAGCATAGCACCAGTAGGAACTATGTCAACAGGGAAACAACAAAATGGAGATTACAAGGCACTATCACCATCAAGTATGGAAGAAAACAACCACTGCAGGACAACTATCAATGGGAAAGCTACAAGACAAAGCACCTTTTCATCACAGGAGCACAGCAGCACAATACACAGAACAAGAGTACAAGGGTGAACAGAGGGACAACAACCATAAGCAAGGATCGCAGAAATCACAGCAACATTCACAAGAGGCAGAGCTTTCTCAAACAGACAAAGACATATCATACACCCACACTCTGCCAAGGAAACTGGAACAGCTTCACAGAGCAACCAAAAGGAAGGATACACACTTCACCATGTGACAAATCAAAGAAGACAACTCTAACATTAGGATTAGGAATGCAGATAATTAGCAAGGTCGACCTAGACATATATCACCTCGTTTTTTTACATATGACTACCTATCACAATATAGATAGTCATCCCATCAACCTAGGTCGGACACAATTTGTATTTTTTGTACATCAAAGGAAGAACCTTTTTAAAACAAGGTACTTGTATTTTGTTGGGGAAGTAAGGTTCATGTCCCCCTCCATTTCTGTAAAGCTTGATATTTAAAGATAATAAAAGACTTATTTACCAAAAAAAAAAAAATTACACCAAAATTGGACTAGATTAACACACGAGAATTTGGGAGCAATGTTGCTGCTGTTTTTTATTGAAAATAATTTCAAAAGGTACTAAAAATAATGAAGTCTTTAGGCTTATATACAATGAGCCTTGTCCTAAGCTAACTATGATCAAACAATTAATAAAAATGCCACAATTTGGCTAAGTTTAAATAATAGTCACGCAGGACCAAACAAGTAAGAATTAATGTCTTCCATATCAACACAATAATACAACATAAATACAAATGTACATCTTCAACTTCTAATTTCGCATAGCCAACTTTTTGAATGCTCGAACGCTTGTCTATTCTCCAAGGCTAACCAACGCCTTTTCTTGTCTTATCCAACATTGATGGCATGAACGTAGCTTGATCAGGTTGATTTCCCTAATTGATCAAGTTCCTTAGCGATAAACAAGAGTAAATCTGCAAGAAGCCAAGAATTGTCTACGAAAGTGAAAATTCTAAATTTTAGCATGAGGTCCTACAAGCTCAGAGATTAGTAAATACTTAATTAGGAAATTACCTAAGAATTACTAATTAGAATTAATGTAATCAAGAAAGGAATTTCAAATGAGTAGAAGAAAGGAAATTTTAGAAGCTTTCCAACTTTAGTTTGGAGAAGCCTAATCCTCTCTCCTTAGCTCTTGGGATTTCAGCCCCCCCCCCCCCC
>MCJB01018594.1:0-55085 GCA_002018475.1 Nicotiana obtusifolia | reverse complement strand
CCCCTTCCTCCCTTTTCAACACAATTTCAACTACTTCAAACTTCTCTCTTTTTGGATTGGGAGTTGTTTCCTTCTTGTACTAGAATTAGGGTTTCTTATTTCTCCTCCTTCTCCTCCGAAATTCGGCCCTCTTCCTTACTCTCTCACACGTTCAAGACCTCTTCAAGAACTATCAAATTAATATTCAAGAACTTCAAGAATTCAAAGAAGACTCGTGAAGAACGATTGAGGATTCAAGATCCTCTTCAAGAACAACGCAAAACTATTCAAGAACTATAATTTTTAACTCCAAGAACTTCAAGATTCTTGAGTTTTACGTGACTACTGCTAAGAACAACAACTTTGACGTTCAAGAACTTCAAGTATTTTAAGATCAAACGTGCTCCTTTCAATGTTCCAACTAGAGTTTCAAGATTTCAAGATTATCGGTTTCTAACGATCAAGAATTTCAAGATTTGGTTCAAGAACGTTTCTTTATCAACTAATATTCAAGATTTCAATCCCTAGATGATTCAACAACTTCAAACAATTCAAATTTTTGATTTTTGCTTAACCCTTTTTTTTTGGCTAAATGTAAGGTTTTATTAATAGGAGCAAAATACAAAAATGGAAGGGGACATAAACCTTACCTCCCAAATGTAAAAACATGTGCTCTTAGTGAGTCTAAAATGATAGTTAATAGTGCCTAGATAGTTGTAAGAAGTTAGACCTATGGTGATGTAACGATTGTCTATTTTATAGCAATAGATCGTATGTACAAAAATAATGTGAAATTTTTCCAGGTCAGCTATACAAAAAAGTGCATATATTCCTATTTCAACTATGTTGATGAGAGTTCTACTCCCTTCTATATACATCTGACATCTATCTGCGGTGTCGAGATACTGCAAAAGTGTGACAAAAAAACATGAGCTATCTTCAATTTTGCTTTGGCCTTGTGGACAAGGAAAGCCAAATTGAAGATGAGTTGAGTGCTTGGGCTGCATTGTTGTTTGTGCTGTTGCCTGGGCATTTTTCTGACTGTTGTTATTGATTCTCGAGTTGATGTGAGTTAAGTGCTGGAGCTGCTGCTCGATAATGGGCTTGCTGCTTATGGAGGTTGTGTTGTTTGCTTTTGTAATTTATAGATCAATTGTAGGCTCGGTGTGTTCAGTTGATATGACCTCCTATGGTTGTTGGAAGTTCTATCTTCCTGTGGGTTAGCAATTAGGTGAGTGGCTGACTTGTTGTTGGTCCTGCATGGATGCTGCTTATGTTGGTAGTGTGTTGGCTGTGGTTTTGTTGGTTTTTGCTTGTGTATGTTACTGTTCCTGTGCTGCTGTGTGTTGGCTGCATTTCTGTGAAGTATGAGAAATGGGAAGATCTATAATGATTGCCGTAGTTGCAACAGATTGAGCACTAAGAGTGCTAACACCACACATTGCAACTGCAGCAATGATATGGACCAAACCAAACTGTTTGCAGTGTTGTGAGGTGTATTAAGATTAGTGGTAGCATTGATGGTTATGTGGTCCTTCTTGTTCTTTTGCCTCTAATTGTTGGAACTGTTGGTGCTTTGAAAAAGTGTCTTTTGCTGTTGGTGTATCAGTTGGTATGGTCTGCATTTGAGTATTGCAGTTCGTGCATTGTATGTTTGTCTTATTCTCAAGTGGTACTCTTGATTTTGTGTCCAGAGTGATGGCAGCCCAGGTTGGTTACCAAAGTAGTTAATCTTTTGTAGTAAACTGGATGTGCTAGTGTACCTGCAAAAAACAGGAAACACGTTATGAAGAGTTCCAGTTGAGTGTGCATTGATTTCTCCAGTGTGCATGTTAGTGTGAGGCAGTTGCCCCAGTCTCTCCTCATTATAGCTGTTGTGATTATGCTTGTGATTCTCAAAGGCTTCTTGCTGATGCATGCTTTGTTTTGATTGACCTGTGTGCCTGCAGAATTATCAAATATGTTACGAAAGCAGCGTGTGATCTGAGGCTCATGCTAGTGATTCTTTGCTATGGGCTATGTGACTGCTGCCCAATGTGAGGCCACTGTCCCATTTTCTTATTTGCTATTTTTCTACCTTCACTCTTATGTATGGGCATTGCATTTTGTCCGCATTTATTATCCTTCTACCTTGTGAGTCTAGCTGCCATAAGTCATGACATTCAATCCTCCCAACATCAAGAGCATAATTTGCTAGGTGGTCAGCTAGTTTGTTTCCCTCCTATATGTGTGTCACTTTGAGTGTGAAAACTTCTTTCAGTTGCAGCACCTCCTCCACTTGATCAGCTATACACCAAGGTGGCTTCCATATGCCATTGAATGTGTTGTTCAAAAGCATTGAGTCTGTTTGAAGCCACATGTGGGAATGGTTGTGAGATTGGCAGAATTTTAGGGCCTCCACAATTGTTACTCCTTCTGCTGTTGCATTCGATCCTTTTGGGATTTCTTCGCCCAGTGCATATAGAATCTCTCCTTCTTCATTCCTCACACAGAAACCTATTGCACTCCTTCCTGGATTTCCTCTAAATGTTCCATCAGTATTGACTTTGAGCCATCTATCCATTGGGAATTCCCAGACAACTTTGTTGTAATTCAGCCTTGGAATATAGTTTTCCATCATGTTCAGGAGGTCTTGCCACTTGTGAGGGACATTAATACCTGGCTTTCTGAGTTGGACTAAAGCCTGTAATGTGGTGGAAATCTGGTATATGACTCTGCTAGCAGTTACTGTTTCTCCATACTTGCAACTGTTCCTTCTTATCCATAATTCAAACATAATGCAAGAGGGGAGAGCCTGCAACACTGGTTTGAGCCTGGAGACTGTTTGAGCACTCCAACATATGGTTATTGCTTGATGGAATGATACGCCCTCCCATATTAGTCCTGCTCCTGATAGAATGTATTGCCAGACTTTGGTTGCAGTACTAGATGTGAAAAATAAGTGCGCTGGTGTTTCTTCTTTTGGGTCTGTGCAACACCATCATTTAGATGGCATGTGGTACCCCAATCTATTCATAAAGTCATCTAATGGAAGTTTAGCCTTGCAGACTTTCCACATGAAGAAAGCAATTCTGAAAGAAAGTCCTTGTACCTAGATCATCTTGTAGTCCCTTTTAGGTTCATCTCTTCTTCTGAGATACTCCCAAGCAGATTTGACACTGAAGTGTCCTTGAGCTTCTAGCATCTAGTATGGTGTATCAATGATGTCTTCTCTGATTGGAGGTCTTATAGATTCCGCTATGTGTATTGCAAGTTCCTGTGGCAAGCTCTCTAAAAGCTTGTCCACATTCTGAAATTCCACCACAGCTTGCAGAACAAGGCTCTTGACACATCATGCAGCGATCTAAAACCTGCTCCCCCTTCATCACGGGGCATCCAAAGTGTGTTCCGTGATGACCAATGTCTGTTGTTACCTCAAACAGAGCTGCTCCAGACAAATTGAGAAAAGAGCTTATGTAGTTTGTTAATTACATAATTTTGAGGATTAACAGTAGAGAGTAGATGTATTGGCATGCTTTGAAGGACATGCTTGATCAACACTGCCCTGCCTCCTATTGAAAGCAGTTTTCCTTTCCAAGACTACAGTTTATCTAGTACCTTATTCATAAGGCCTTGGTAATACATTATCTTCCTTCTATAGTAGAAGATGGGGCAGCCAAGATATGTGAAAGAAAAATCCTGTCTTCCTATATCAGTAATTCTTTCATCCTTTGTAACCACACCAGAGCTAGCAGAGTGATTTTTTTTTTATCTCAATATGGGAATTTTATGAATAGAAGCATAATACAAAAGTAGAGGGGGACATGAACCTTACCTCCAATAAAAGAGTAAATGTATACTTAGTCATCCTAATGTGATAACTAAATACACCTAAAATGTGGTAAGGTGTTAGACCTATGGTGATATGGCGATTGACTATTTTTAAATAGTAGACATTCGCATGTACAAAAATATAGTGATATTGTTCTAGGTCAGCTATATAAAAAAGTACATGTGTTCTTGCTTCTATTGTGTGATTTGGGGATATGCTCTCTTGTATGTACATCTGGTATCCAAAGTGATTTCTAGAATTATCAAAAGAGTACCAAAAGAGTGAGAGCTATCTTCAATTTTGCTTTGACTTTGTAAAAAGCCAAATTGAAGATGGTTGTTTGTTTTGAAGTGATTGTTGTTGTTGGTTGTGTGCTGGGATTGTTGCAGTAGGCTGCTTTCTTCTCTTGTTTCTGTCTAATGATGATCTATTCTTGCTTCCTTGTCTTGTAATGTCTGCTGGTTTAGAGTAGTACTACTGTGAAGCTGAGTAGAGTCAAGTTTCAATTGCTGCAAGGTGGTTGGAAGTGTCCATGATTATTGTTGAGGTTGCAAGAGATTGAGAACCAAAGGTGCTACTACCACACCTGGCAACTGCAGCAATAATCTGAATCAATTCTGGCTTCCTACAGAATGATGGAGGGTGTTGCTTTCATTAGTGAAATTGAGGTTTGTGTTACTGTTGTTTTGATTTTTTGTTTGATTCTGATGAAATGCAGGGAGTTGTTTTTGTTGATTGTCTGATAGATGTGTTTTTGGATCATGTGGTTGCTGCAAACTTGGTGGTTGCTAGTCTATATGGCTATGTTTTCTAGGTTGACTGTTGATTGAGTTCCAGTGATTGGTGGTGGCAGGGAATGTCCGTCTTGCTGTCTCTCTGCTGCTGCTACTTAGTTGTGTGCTGGATGAGTTTCTGTGTTGTATGCTAGTAATGAAGATCCCTGATGAGTGTTGTAATTGCAACAGATTGAGCATTTTAAATGCTAATACCACATGTTGCAATTGCAGCACTGATCTGGGTTCCTCCACACTATCTAAAAAATTGAGAAATCTGTTGAAAGCAGTGATGATTTTGATGGCTTTTGATTCTTTTCTGATGCTGTGTCTTTGAAAATTGAGGCTATTCCTGGTAATCTTCTCATGTTGCTGATGTAGGCTTGGGAATTGTCTTGACTGATGCACATTGGGATTGATCTTTTGATGTAGTTGTACAAGGTGGTTGTCTAATGCTTCCTTGGTAGTGAATTGCTCCCAGGAGTGAATCTTGGTGAATGGAGAGCTGAACTTTTGTTGCTTCCTTATGTAAGTGTTGTGTCTTTGTGGGAGTTTCTTCTGCTGCTGCTGTGATCCTGCTGTGAGCTGAAGTAGTGTTATGGAGATTAGTGTGTTATGAAGTTGCGCTATGCTGTGAGTATTGCTAGTTTTTTCTGAGGTGTCCTTGTTGGTGCTTTTTGCTTCTTGTTTGGTGCTGTGGTTATGTAGAGTGGTACATATATCATATGAGTTCCCGTGTCCATAATCTGTTCCCCTTTGCTAGAGTTGTGATCATGGTCTCTCCTATGCTTCTTGCTGATGTCCTGCTTTGCCCACCATTGTACCTGCAGCATTAACAAGCATGTTAAGAAATTGTTGAAGTCATTGTTTGATCTCAAGTTCAGGGTAAATGATCCATTGTGGTGGTCTTGGGGTATGTGGTTGAGACCCTCAAGTCTTTTCTGTAGAGTATTTCATTTTGCCATGTTCCATTCTTCCTGCATCATTGGTGCTGTGATTATGGTTTCCACCATCTCCTTTCGTTTTGGCTGGTTTAATTCCCTTTGTTTCATACCACCTTTACTCTTAGATAAGGACATTGACTTTTATCACTATTAACTAACCTTCTACTTTTTGTGTCTAGTTCACCAAATCACTGGCAATAAATAGGACCAACATCCAGGGCATAGTTTCTAATATGGTCTGCCAATCTGTTGCCTTCCCTGAATGTGTGTGCTATTGTTGCATTGCATCTAGTCATCAACTCCTTGATTTCTGCAACAGTTTCCTTGGTGGACCAAGGTACTCTCCATTATCCCTTTATGCTCTTCATTAGCATCATTGAGTCAGTGTGAAGCTCTATTAGAAGGTGTTCATTATGGATACAGAATCTCAAGGCCTCCACCATTGCTGATGCCTCAGCTTTAGTGTTCGTGCTTTCTTTGATCTCCTTACTGTAGGCATGTATTACATCTCCCTCTTCATTTCTCAGTACAAAGCCAATGGAGCTTCTACCTGGGTTGCCCCTGGAAGTGCCATCTGTGTTGACTTTGATCCTCCCTTGTTTGGGGAATTCCCATATCACCTTAGCGTACTTCAAAGTTGGAGTGTATATTCCATCATAACAATTATATCTGGCCATTTATGGGGGATGTTTCGAATTCCTGGCATTCTGACTTTAATAAGCATTTGGATAGTAGAAGTAATTTGATAGATTACCCTGTTGATAATGACTGTGTCCCCATATTTGTAGCTATTTCTTCTCGTCCACAACTCCCATATAATCACTAAAGGTAGGGATTGCATTATTGGTTTCGGTCGAATGACAACATCTGCAGTCCAACATTTTGTCACTGCTTGGTGCAAGGTAATTGATGCAATATAATTGCTCTGATTCCAACTGATGCAATATTAAACGTGGAAACAAGAAAAGAAAAGATAGAAGCAAGACGCTCTATGAATTATCAAGACAATAAGTAGGAACTAATTTACTTACCTTCTTGATGAAATCAAGGAGTACCAATGCTATACGAACGACCCTCAAGATATCGATGATCTTGCAAATAGTTCGATCAAACAAAGGAACAAGTTCAATTTTGAATCACACCAAAATTGGACAAGATAATTCACACGACTTTGGGAGCAATGTGCTGCCGTTTTTTTTTTTGATTGAAAATAATGTCAAAAAGGTGTCAAAATATTGAAGTGTTTAGGCTTATATAGAATGAGTCTTTACATAACTCAACTAGGAAAAGAATAACTAGTTAACCTAAATCAACTAGGAAACAACTAATTAACAAAAAGGCCACAATTTGGCTAATTTAAAGAACAGTCGCGCAGGACTCTAAAACAAGTAAGAATTAATGTCTTCCATAACTACACAATAATACACGCCAAACGCTTGGATCTTCTTCACCATCAAATGTGCATCATGAAGCTCTTTAGCTTGACTTCTCGTGAATGGTCTTGAAGGTTTAAACGTATCATGATCAGGTTGACCTGCATCATCCTCCCCTTCTTGGGAAGATTTCGACCTCGAAATCGAACCTTCTTCATATTTCAAAGCAACACAAGGAGTCAAGTCAGTGACATTGAATGTCTTAGAGACAGCATAATCATCAGGCAGATCTATGACATATGCATTATTATTGATCTTTTGCAACACCTGAAATGGTCCATCTCCCCGCGGAGCTAACTTCCCTTTCCTATGGTTCGGAAATCTTTCCATTCGGAAGTGCACCAAAATCCAGTCACCTTTCTTTAAGTCCATCTTTTTCCTTCCTTTATTCTTCTTGACCGCTACCTCTTTTCATAAGCATCCTCCAAAGATTTACTCACCTTAGCATGCAATTCGAGCAACACAGCTGCCCGGTTTTCTCCATCAACGCTACTAACTACATCCCTCGGCAAAGGAACAAGACCAAGTGGTATCAAAGGATTAAAACCATAAACACATTCAAATGGAGTAATGCTAGTCATGCGATGAACAGTTCTATTATATGCAAATTTCATAATAGGTAATCGGTCAGCCTAAGTGCCGGACTTACCTTCGGTCATAGCTCCAACAAGAGCTCCCAAGGTTCGATAAACAACCTCTGTTTGACCGTCACTCTGTGGATGATGTGATGTAGAAAACAACAATTTATTGCCAAGAGCACCCCACAAACACTTCCAAAAGTTACTCAAAAACTTAGCATCCCTATCACTAACAAAAGTTCGAGGCACACCATGCAACTTTAACACATTAGCAATGAACAAAAAAGCAACATGTTGTGCATCATCACATTTTTTAAAAGGAATGAAATGAGCCATCTTAGAAAACCTATCAACAACCACATAAATGCTATCACGACCTCCCCTAGATCGCGGCAACCCCATCACAAAATCCATCGAGATATATACCCAAGGACTAGTAGGAACGGGTAAGCGAGTATTCAAACCATGATTATTAGACCTAGACTTAGCTCTTTTACACTCAAAACACGCTCCACATATTCTCTTGACATCGCGCCTTATCTTTGGCCAATGGAACTGTTCTCCTAATATAGCTAAAGTCTTGTCTACCCCAAAGTGTCCAATCAAGCCTCTATAATGCGTCTCATGCACTAACAACTCTCGCCACGAGGAATCGGGTATACAAACTCTTCCCTTCTTAAAATGGTACCCATCATGCCGCTGATACTTCTCAATTCGCTGCCCACTAGTAATGGCATCATACACACTCTTATGTTTAGGGTCATGCTCATACATAGACTTAATACTCAAAACCCATCAACCTAAATGCTAACGTGATAGCCAAAGCAAACTTCCTAGATAGTGCATCAGCTACTACATTCTCCTTTCCCTTCTTGTAATGAATAACGTAAGGGAAACTCTCAATGAACTCTACCCACTTGGCATGTCATTTATTTAGTTTCTCTTGACCCCTAAGATGTTTGAGGGACTCATGATCACCTCTAATTACAAATTCCTTAGGCCATAGGTAATGTTGCCAATGAGCTAAAGCTCTCACGAGGGCATACAACTCTTTGTCGTGCGTAGAGTAATTCAAGGCAGCCCCCTTCAACTTCTCTCTAAAATAGGCAATAGGCTTCCCATCTTGCGTACCAACACCTCCAATTCCCACCCCCGAGGCGTCACACTCAATTTCACATGCCTTACTAAAATCAGGTAATTGTAACAACGGGGCAGAACTAAGCCTACGTTTCAACTCTTGGAAGGCACCCTCTTGCGGCTCCCCCCACACAAAAGGCGTGTCTTTTCTCACCAACTATGTGAGTGGTGATGCTATGGTGCTAAAGTCTTTAACAAAGCGCCTGTAGAAACTAGCTAGTCCATGGAAACTTCTAACATGTGGAACAGTAGTAGGAGTAGGCCAGTCTCTAATAGCTTCTACCTTAGATTCATCAACTTCAACACCATTAACTCTTACAACAAATCCAAGAAATAGAACTATCTCTACACAAAAGGCACACTTCTAGTAATTAATATATAACTTTTCAGCTCTTAATACTTAAAACACTTGCCTTAAGTGATCAACATGGTCATCTAAACTTCTACTATAATTCAGGATATCATCAAAGTAGACAATCACAAACTTATTAAGAAACGGTTTAAGCCCATGATTCATTAATCGCATGAACGTCCTAGGTGCGTTGGACAGACCAAAAGGCATCACCCCCCATTCATATAGACCAAACTTGGTCTTGAATGCAGTTTTCCACTCATCACCCGGTTTAATACGGACTTGGTGGTAACCTGACCTAAGATCAATCTTAGAAAACACACTTGAACCACATAACTCATCTAGCATGTCATCTAACCTAGGGATAGGATGACGATACTTTACCGTTATCTTGTTGACGGCTCGGCAATCAACACACATCCTCCAGGTGCCGTCTTTCTTTGGAACAAAGATCACGGGTACGGCACGCGGACTTAGACTCTCTCGAACTAGCCCCTTAGTCAATAGCTCGTCCACTTGCCATTGCAACTCCTTAGTATCTTGTGGATTGCTCGATATGCTGGTTTGGTAATCTATCCCCCTCAACGGAGGTAGTCCACTCGGCATCTCCTCGGGAAACATCTCCCTATATTCCTGCAAAACATCACTAATAACAGTAGGCAAGGGGTGAACGTTAGTAGAAACTTCATTGTCACACTCAACAAAATCAGCTCCCTTATCTTCCTCAATCTCCTCGTCACTCTCCACCTGACAAACAGTACAATCATGTTCAGGTCTTAAGGTAGAACCATTACTAGTTCCTTCTCCGGCGTGCTTCTGATTGCTAGAGGATCTTTCTATGTTCTCCAACCGGCCGTTAATTGCCCTTAATTCGGCCAAGAGGTCAGCCAAAGTAATGTCAGTCACAACCTTTTCTCCTTCCGTAGCCATGTACCTGCAAAAGAAACAAGACTAGAGACTGTGTTAAGGTTAATCAAAAATACTCTCTCTCACTTTTTTGGATGACTCTCGGGTTCACTCAAAATTTCGGGTAGTATTTCACACTTGTCTTCAAATTGGCTTCCTCTAATTGACCAATTTTCTTAGCGACATTTCAAGTTCACAAGATCAATAGTTTTCTTCGGGGTGAGTGAAGTTATGTGACTCGATAGGCGGACAGCTTTTTAAGTGAGCACAAGAAGCCAAGAATTATCTATGAAAGTGGAAATTCTGAGTTTAGCACGAGGTCCTACAAGCTCCAAGATTAATAATTACTTAAGTAGGCTAATTAACTAAGAATTAGTAATTAGAAGTAGTGAAATTAAGAAAGAATTTCGAAATTAGTGGAAGGAGGAAGTTTTAGAAACTTTCCTACTTTAGTTTGGAGAAGACCAATCCCCTCTCCCTAACCCTTTAGGAATTCCCCCTCCCCCCTTCCTTTTCTGACACAAATTAGCCCCTCCTCTGCTTGTCCAAATAGAATTTCAACTCCTTGAAACTTTTCCCTTTTCGAATGGGAGTTGTTTCCTTCTTAGACTAGAATTAGGGTTTCCTATTCTCCTCCTTTCTCCTCCCCAAATTCGGCCTCCCTAACACTTCTTTGGCCGTCTCCCACGTTTTTCACAATGCTCTTTCAAGAACAACAAATTAAAGTTCAAGAACTTCAAGAATTCAAGGCAATCTTCTTAAGAACGTTTGAGGATTCAAGAACCTCTTCAAGAACAACGTAAAACTCTTCAAGAACTTCAATTTTAACTCCAAGAACTTCAAGATTTTCAAGATTTAATCGTGCACCTTCAAGAACTTTCAACAAGAGTTTCAAGATTTCAAGATTATCGGTTTCTAACGATCAAGAACTTCGAGATTTGGTTCAAGAACATTTCTTTATCAATCAATCTTCAAGACATTAATCCCTAGATGATTCAATAACTTCAGCAACACAAATTTTTGGTTTTTCTTTCTACTTACCTTCTTGATGAAATCAAGGAGTACCTATGCTATACGAACGACCCTCAAGATAACGATGATCTTTCAAATTGTTCGATCAAACAAAGGAACAAGTTCAATTTTAAATCACACCAAAATTGGACAAGTTAATTCACACGATTTTGGGAGCAATGTGCTGCCGTTTTTTTAATTGAAAATAATGTCAAAAAGGTGTCAAAATAATAAAGTGTTTAGGCTTATATAGAATGAGTCTTTACCTAACTCAACTAGGAAAAGAATAACTAGTTAAGCTAAATCAACTAGGAAATAACTAATTAACAAAAATGCCACAATTTGGCTAATTTAAAGAATAGTCACGCAGGACTTCAAAACAAGTAAGAATTAATGTCTTCCATAACTACACAATAATACACGCCAAACGCTTGGATCTTCTTCACCATCAAATGTGCATCATGAAGCTCTTTAGCTTGAATTCTCGTGAATGGTCTTGGAGGTTTAAACGTATCATGATCAGGTTGACCTGCATCAGTAATACCTTGTACATCAATTCCTGCATTACCAAGAAAGTATCTCTATTCTTTACTTGCAGCATATGATGTGAAGAAAAGGTACTGTCTTGTCTCTTCTTGTGGCTATGTACAACACCAGCATTTAGAAGCAATGTGATAGCCCAGTTTTTTGAAATAATCATCCAATGATAATTTTTTTCTCCATACATTCCACATGAAAAAGGCAATTTTGAATGGCAATCCCTGCACCCAAATGTTTCTATAAGCACTAGAAGGATGCTGCCTCTTCCTCAGGTATTCCCAGGCTGTCTTGACAGTGAATTCACCTCTGGTTTCAAGTATCCATATTGGTTCATCAAGCACACCTGCCATATTTGGTGGTTTGATGTTATCCAGTATGTGTGCAGCAAAATCTTTTGGTAAGATCTCCTTGATCTTCTCTTCGTTCCAGTGATCCTCTTCTATCACATCCTGTATGTTTTGTACAGTCTCATCACATATGAAATAAGGTGGGATAACAAAGTATGCTCCAATCCTGACCAGTTTTCAAACAAGAATAATGAAGATCCTATTTTAGGTTGCCAGAGGATTTGGTGCTCCCTGATACTTCTGCATTCAATCATTTTCCTCCAGATGTGAGATCCACCTCCCCAAGGAACAATTATTGGATTGAGGCTTTTACAATACATTTGGCTTTTGAATGCACTACATAAACTTGGTTTTGTTCTGAAATTCCATCATATGTTACGGAACAATTCTGTAGACACGTCATGTAGGGATCTGAAGCCTGCACCCCCTTCCTCACATGGCAAGCATAAAGTATTCCATGATGCCTAGTGCCTTCTTTGATTTCCAACAGAATTGCTCCAACAGAATTGTGCATTTATCGTGTGAATTTTGTTGATCACATTGGCAGGAGGATTTACTGCAGGGAGGAGGTGAATTGGCATACTCTGTAAGACATGTGAGATAAGCACTGCCCTGCCCCCTGTAGATAGTAGTTTCCCTTTCCAGTTTTGAAGCTTATTCATCAGTTTTTGTATAAGATCTTGGTAGTAATCTATCTTCCTTCACATGTAGAAGATTGGACATCCAAGGTAGGTAAAAGGGAAGTCTTGCTGCAGGATTCCTTTGATCCTTTGTACCTTGTTGATTACCTGTGTTGAGATGGAGTGATGCATGTATATTGTAGATTTACTCTTGTTTATCAGTTGGCTAGAAACAGCTTAAAATGCAGTCAGCACTTCCATTATATACTGCAAGGATGTGGCATCTGATGAAGAGAAGATGATGGTGTCATCTGCATATGCTAGATGATTAATCTTGGGAATCCATTTGGGTAAGATAAATCCACAGAAATAGAGGATAGAGTGTAGAGCATTGAGTCCCCTAGACATGGCTTCTGCTGCCATTATAAACAGAGCAGGTGATAGAGGATCACCTTGTTTAACTCCTCTTGTGGATTTAAAGAACTCATTTGGTTTTCCATTGATCAGGACAGAATACCAGTTGTTGGCCACTAGCCCATGTACCAAGCCAATGAATCTTTCTTCAAATCCCATCTTCCTCAGTACCTTGGTCAGAAACAGCCATGATAGTCTGTCATATGGTTTTGTCATATCCAGTTTAATTACAATATTTGGGCCTGCTTTAGTTCTCAGTCGAATATCTGTTATAATCTCATATGTTAAGAGCACATTTTCCACTGTGCTTCTACCTTTAACAAAGCCAGCCTGTTCATCTGAGATTAGCTTTGGTATAATGATCACCAGTCTGTCATGAACTACTCTGGAGAATATTTTGTTGATGAAGTTACTGAGGCTGATTGGTCTCAAGTCTGAAAAGGTCTGTACTTCCTTCTTCTTAGACAGCAACACTAGGTTTGTGTGTGTGACACACTTAGGAAGAGTATGGTCATTAAAGACCGCTTTTGCCATATCAACTATATCATTCTCAACTATATCCCAGCATGATTGGTAGAAGCACCCAGTGAAGCCATCTGGTCCTCCTGCACTTTCTGCATTTAAACCAAACACTGCATTCTTAACTTCCTCGCTTGTTAGTTGCTGCATTAGTAGACAGTTGTTTGCATTGTCTACCAGTCTAGGAATGTGCTTCAGTATTTCAAATGTTGAAGGGGGGTGTCTTCATGAAACTGTGTTTTGAAAAAATTAATGGCTTCATCTGCTATTTCAGCATTATCTTCTAGCTATGTGCCCATGATGTTCTAAATTCTTCTCAGCTGTAACCTCTTTCTTCTGCCATTCACTTGTGCATGAAAGAACTTTGAGTTTCTATCACCATTTTAAAACCATGTCATGCCTGATTTCTGCTTTCAGAATTCTTCTTCTAATGTTAAGTACTTGATCAGTTCAGCTTGCACCTGTTGTAATTTTATTCTTTTTTTAGCAGTAGGATGGAGATCAAATTGGGCTTCATGTACTTTGACTACTTCCTCTAGACTTGCTATCTTTTGGAAGATGTCTCCGTATGTTGCTCTGCTCCATGTTGATCATGCTCTTTTCAATTTCTTCAGCTTGTGATTAAATATTATGAAAGGATCCCCAAAGAACTCTGCTTTCAAAAATGCTCTCTTATCACTTCTTTAAAACTATGGTGCTTTATCCAAAAGTTTAGCAATCTGAAGACTTTCTTTATAGGTGTAGCATTTGTGTTGCAAGTCAGTAGCATTGGGCAATGGCCTGAACCTATCTTTGGCAAGTGAGTGACTTCCAGTTGTGGCAGCCATTGTTGAAGTGCACAGTTAGCAAAGCATCTGTCCAGCCTTTTGAATATGCAATCTTCCTCTTCTCTCCCATTCCACCATGTGTATGCTTCCCTTAAAGCTTAGTTTAGAGAGGCTGCAAGTGTTGATGCAGTGTCGAAAGTCTTGAATCTCATTCAGTGTTATTGGGAGTCCTCCAAATTTCTCTTTCTCATCCCATATAACATTAAAGTCACCTCCTACAAGCCAAGGTAGTGACATATTTCTGGCAAGGTTCTATAAGCTATCCCACAGTTCAATTCTTTCATTGGCATTACATTTTGCATACACAAAGGTGACAAAGAATGAGGTTTGTGAGTCCACCTCTGTCAGTTTCAAAGTTAGTTGCTGCTCCAGGTGTTTATATTATGTCTACTACATGATCCTCATCAACAAATACCCATATCTTGTTTGATACATTGGCATAACATTTTGGCAGTCCAATCCTCATTCTGTATCTCTCCAATTTCCTGGCTTTTTGCTTAGGCTCCATGATTCTAATGAATTGGAAGTGATACTATCTGTGCATATTGATAAGCCTTTCAAAGGCTTTCATTGTATTGACTAACCTTATATTCTAAATGATCCCATTCGTGATTAAGATTGAGATTTGGATAAGATCCTTCTTGTTTGGACTCCTGCCCTACACTTTTGAGTGTCTTTGCCCTGTTTTTTCCTGCCTTTTTTAGCTGATTTCACTGCATCCAGCAATTTAAGTGAAAGATTTGCTTGTCTTGCCACATTGATTAAGTTTTGAGCGTTGGATTCCTCATCAAGATCTCTCCCTGTTTAAGCTGTTTGCTCTTCTTTTTCAGCTGCACTTCTGAAACCTATCACTTGTAATTTGAGGCCTGCTTGATTTAGTTCTGTATTCATTTTGTTGTGGACCAACTGGCCTTTATTTGTGCTAACCTCATGAGAGCAGCCAGTTTTTCCAATCTTGATATGTTCCTTAGCTTTAGCAGTTGAGGTTTTCTGTATCACAGTGAGCTATATGTTCTTATTCAATCTATTTGCTGAATGCTTGTTACCTTCAAATTCTCCAGCATTTTGTATATCAACTGCCTTATGCTTAAGAGGTGTCAATGTGCTGGGCAGCATTGCTTCCAAGGTTGTGATCTCCTTGTGGGTTTTTACAACATTGTTGTGAGTTCCCTCCAGTGTGTCCTGCTGTTTTGTTTTACCATTTGCATTTTGTAGGTCGTGATCCACTTGTTCATCTGTTGACTCCTCATCACTGCCTGTACCAGCTGGCACTTGTTCTTCCTCTAATCTTTCCTCTGCATGTTCACTCCATAGCTTGCCTTCACTAAGTTGAATTCTTTGAGCCTCATCCACAACTTTGTCTGCTATCATAAAATTACATGATTGGGGAGGAGGATATCCTGGCATGATTGATGGCTGTGACATTGTTTCCAAAGGTTTTGTTAACCCAGTGGCCTGTTGGTTCTTTGACTGCTGCAGCTGCTACTATATCTCTACTTCCATTCCTTTCCATCTGTTTCTTTGTAGATTATGGAGGCTTGCTGCTGTTTGGTGGTGAAGTTATCTTTGCTGCCATTGAGGCATGTGCACTCTTCTCTCCCTCTGCTTCTTCAATTGCAATCTCCTGGTTGTGCTCATTGGTTTTGCTTTGTTCTATTTCCAGAACAGCAAACTTGTTATTTTTCTGCAATTTTTGAGTATCTGAGTCAGCTGGTACTACCTCCAGTCTCCCTTTGGGCTGATCTGCTACCTGCTTGTCTTTGCTTTGTGCTCGATTAACCTCTTTCCACTGTAAACCAGTGTTACCAACTACTTTACCACTTGATAGGATCATCAGAGGTGCTGCTTCCTTTCCTTTGTCTTTAGTTCTTGGTTTCTCAACAACATTTTCCTTTATCAATTCTGGATGCAATTTCCAGCATTCTGACATGTCATGTCCCTGCAACTTACATTGTTTACAGTACTTAGGAATAAAATCATATTGGATTTTAATCCACTCTATTCTCACTGCACTAGTGGCCTCATTTTCAATGTCCATTCTAACTTTCTTTGGAAGCTCAACTAGGAGGCCAACCAACACTTTTACTCTAGCACAACTAGGCCTTGTCTTGTTTACAGTTGCCATATCTAGGTGTAGTGGTTTTCCAACAGCAGATGCAAGTGAGAATAAACATTCCTTCATAGAAAGTTGGCAGCAAGCTGGGAAATGATATCCAAGCCATCGCTTTTGAGGTTTCTTCTCGTTCCTTGAACTTTGAAACATAAATTAATGTTCTCATCTGGTATTCGTATCTATCTCTTGCTTTCAAGTAATACACTGCTTTAGAAGTGAAATTGAGAAAGTCTTGCCACAGTGCCAATCGAATTAGTACTTGCCTATCTCTGAGTAAACCAATAGTACAGTCACCCTTAATTCAGCATTGCGCAAGAATTAATCGACGAAGTTTTTGGATGTTAGGCCAACCATATGAAAACTTACCTATGACTGCATATTGAAGACCTTCAATTTGATTCATTCGCTCAACCTCTGTTTCTGTAAATTTGACGAAAGGTTGTCCTTGTAAGAATGTAGCTCTCTTGAACGGAATGGGCTCGATTGCCTCTAACGACCTAGGGTTCACAGTCGAGTTTGAATTCAGTGTCAATGGTTTGAGAAATTGACTGTACTCGAGGGGTTTTGGGTAGGTGGAAGTTGTAGCGGGAGGTTGGGAGGTGGAGGGGGGGTCGCAAGCCGGTGTAGTATCGGCCGGCGTCGTCATCATAGCTCGTGAGAGCTTTCTCTCTAAAAAAGATGTTCTCTCTCTTATCACCTCACCTCGTGCTCTCCGCCTTTTTTCTTGGGGGGATTATTCATAGCAGAGTGATGCATACATACAGCAGATTTATTTTTGTTAACCATCTGCCCAGATGCTACGTCATATGCATTCAAGACTTCTATTATCAATTGTAAGGAGGTGGCATCAGAAGAAGAGAATATCATTGTGTCATATGCATATGATAGGTGTTTTATTTTTAGACTCCACTTGGACAGACCAAAGCCACAGAAGTACAAGTTTAGGTGTAGAGAATTCAAACCTCTAAGAGAGCTTCAGCAGCAAGAATGAACAAAGTAGGTGATAGTGGATCACCTTGCTTGACACCTCTTGTTGATTTGAAGAAGCCATGTGACTGTCCATTGATGAGCACTGTGTACTAGTTGTTTCCAATAGTATCAAACACCGGGCCAATAAGGGCCTCACTGAATCCCATCTTCCGTAGTGTTTTTGTCAGAAATAACCAAGATAGTCGATCAAAAGCTTTTTCCATATCAAGTTTAATAACAACATTTGGCCCTGCTTTTGTTCTTAGTCGAATGTTTGTGATGATTTGCTGTGTTAGGAGAACATTTTCAACTATGGTCTTTCCGTTGATAAAACCTGCTTGATAATGGGGAGATCAGTGCAGGCAACAGCTCCACCAACCTCTCATGTATTACCCTTGAGAAGATTTTGTTGATGAAGTTGCTTAAACTTATTGGCCTCATGTTAGAGAAGGTTACCACCTCCTTCTTTTTTGGGAGGAGTACCAAATTTGTATGCGTCACACATTTTGGTAGCTGCCTCCCTGAGAAAATTGTCTTAACCATGTTAGGAATGTCTTCTCCAATGATATCCCAGCAAGAGTGATAGAAAGCACCTGTGAAACCATCTGGTCCCTCTACACTCTCTGCATTTAGACTGAAAACAACATGTTTCACTTCCTCTAGTGTGGGCTATTTGATCAGTTCTGCATTTTTCTCCATGTTTATCAAATAAGGGATGTTGTTAAGTATGCTGAAATCTGTTGGGGTTGTGCTTTCAGTGAACTGCTCTTTGTAGAAGTTGATGGCTACTTCTGCAATTAACTCATATTCTTCAATATAGTTGCCAGAGCTATTCTGAATCCTCCTCAACTGTAATCTTTTTCTTCGACCGTTTACTTGGGCATTGAAGAACTCTCTCCATCCTTGAACCATGACATGCCTGCTTTTTGTTTACGAAATTCTTGTTATATTGATAGATGCCTAATTAACTAGTGTGAGAATGAGTTCCACATGTGTTTCTGTGTGGAAGAGCTTCAGAGTAAGTTGCTGCATCATGTCATACAGGATTCTAGTTTCATATAGATCATCAATGAAAGCCCATATTTTGTTGGAGACATTAGCCACTGCTTGAGAGAAGCCTATATTCCTTCTATATCTGTCCATCTTTATTGCTTGCTGCATTGGTTCCATAATGCCAATGAATTCAAAGTGATGTTTCTTGTGCAATGTGATGAGCCTTCCAAAAGCTTGCATTGTGTTTACTGATCTTATATTCCAAATGATTGCATCCATTATAGATTGTTGGAGTGTGTTAGAGCTCTTCTTGTTTGAACACTTGTTGATGAGGTATTGTTGATGTCTTTGTTTTGTTTCTTCTTTCCTTTGGTTGCTAACTTCACCTTGGCTATCTGTGTTGGGGAGAGATCTCCTTGTTCTTTATGATCTTCTTTATTTCTCTTGGCTGGTGCAATGCTAAGGTTCTTTGGTTCACTTATTGGTTTTAGTTGTGCCATTATTGTCCTTTTCCTTACTCTTGATCCAGGATCAAAGCCATTTTGAATATCCCATTTTGAATTGTATCTTCTACTTTATGAACTTCAAAGTTAGCTTGATCTTGGCAGTTGTTTGTCAACAGCATCAATTGGTTATTTTCAATTTTGTTGTTGTTCTTTCCCATTGTGACAGTGACATTGGCTGTTTCATTTACACTTTGGTAATCCTCCTCAATTGCCTCATCAGTTGCCTCATATTCACTTTGCATTTCTTTTGGTATTTCCCCTTCCTCTGGGTCCTCCTCTATTTGATCTAACCATAGTCTACTTGGGTTTCCTTGTGGCTTCACAAGCACCTTAGCTGATACTGCAGCTTTCTTATCTGATGTCTTGGTCATTGCTCTTCCCACAAGGGTGTCTTGTAATGGAATATCTTGGTGAGAAGTATTGGTGGTAACCACATTTATGTTGAAGTTTTTCTACACCCACTGAGCAGTTGATTCCTTTGTGCTTTCTTTCCCTTTCTTTGTGTGCAGTTGAGTGTCTTCCATAGTGCCTATTTCAGCAATTTTGGAACTTCTCTTTGCTTCTGCAGGGTGCAATAACATCTCTGAGTCTGCTGTTTGTTTGTTAGTCTTGCTTTTTCAAAGTCACTACTACTGGTGATTTTGAGTTGGTGCCAGCTGTTGAGAGCATGTAGGCTTCTCAGTCAGTTGCAGGGGAGCTGCTAAGCATGAAGGGATTTCTTGAAACTTCTCCATCTGGTTATTCTCGTTAGCATTGCTATTTTCTATATCTAGTATGGAAAATTTGTTAGTTGTTTGGAGTTGCTGAGTGGCCTTATTAGCTGCTACCATTTCCATTCCAGTTTTGACTTGATTGCCTATTTGCTTGTCTTTGTTCTACACTCGACTGACTTCCTTCCATTGTGAAGATGGATTCCCAACCACTTTTCCACTCGACAGACATCAGTGGTGTGTTTTCTTTGCCCTTCATTGCATTGCCATTGGTTATCTGCTTCTCAGCATAGTTGTTTCTCAACAGTTCTGGATGCAACTTCTAGCATTCAAGCATGTAATGTCCCTGCAATTTGCATTGTTTGCAGTACTTGGGGATAAAATCATACTGAATCTTTACCCATTACGTTCTTACGGCCCCTATAGCTTCATTTCATTTCAATGTCCGTGCAAACTTTCTTTGGCAAATCAGCTAGCAAATCAACAAGCACCTTAACTCTTGATGTAATATAAAACGCGGAAATAAGAAAACAAAAGATAGAAGCAAGACGCCCTATGAATTATCAAGACAACAAGTAAAAACTAGTGTACTTGCGTTATTGATGAAATCAAGGAGTATCTATACTATACGCACGACCCTCAAGACAATGATTTTTCTTACAAACTATTCGATCAAACAAGGAACAAGTTCAATTTTGAATCACACCAAAATTGGACAAGTTAAGTCATACGTTTTTGGGAGCAATAGGGCTGCCGATTTTCTATTCTGAAAATAATGTAAGGTACCAAAAATAATGAAGTGTTTAGGCTTATATAGAAGGAGCATTGTCCTAAGTTAACTAGGTAACTAACAACTAACAAAAAAGGCCACAAATGGCTAAGTAATTCGATGGTGACGTAGAACCCCAAATAACTAAGAATTAATGTCTTCCATAACTACACAATAATCTCAACATAGCAACAAGCATCACACGCCAAACATCAGATTGTACTTAGAAACGCTTGGTTCTTCTTCACCATCAAATGTGCATCATGAAGCTCTTTAGCTTGACTTCTCGTTAATAATCTTGAACCCTTTCCAAGTTCTGATAGCAACTGATGCAATAAAAAATTGCAAAAAACAAGATAAAAAGATAGAAGCAAGACGCTCAATGAACTATCAAGACAACAAATAAGAACCAGTCTACTTACCTTCTTGATGAAATCAAGGAGTATCTACACTATACGAACGACCCTCAAGACAACGATTGTCTTGCAAATTATTCGATCAAACAAGGAACGAGTTCAATTTTGAATCACACCAAAATTGGACAAGTTAAGTCACACGTTTTTGGGAGCAATAGGGCTGCCGATTTTCTATTCTCAAAATAATGTACGGTACCAAAAATAATGAAGTGTTTAGGCTTATATAGAATGAGCATTGTCCTAAGTTAACTAGGAAACAAACAACTAACAGAAAAGGCCACAAATGGCTAAGTAATTCGATGGTCACGTCGAACCCCAAATAACTAAGAATTAATGTCTTCCATAACTACACAACAATCTAAACACAGTAACAAGCATCACACGCCAAACATCAGATTGTACTTAGAAACGCTTGCCTCTTCTTCACCATCAAATGTGCATCATTTAACTCTTTAGCTTGACTTCTCGTGAACAATCTTGAACTCTTTTCAAGCTCTGATGGCAACTGATGCAATAAAAAAATGCGAAAAACAAGATAAAAGGATAGAAGCAAGACGCTCAATGAACTATCAAGACAACAAGTAGGAACTAGTCTACTTACCTTCTTGATGAAGTCACTGAGTACTTATACTATACGAACAACCCTCAAGACAATGATGGTCTTGCAAACTGTTCGAACAAACAAAGAAAAAAGTTCAATTTGGAATCACACAAAAAATTGGACAGGTTCAAAGCACACGCATTTGGAGCAAAGTTGCTGCCGATTTTTGTATTGAACATCAAAGTTAGGTTCTGAAAATAATGAAGTCTTTAGGCTTATATAGAATAAGCCTTGTCCCAAATCAACTAGGAAACAAATAACTAACAAAATGGCCACAATTTGGCTTAGTTTAAAGAATAGTCACGCTGGACCAAACAAGTAAGAATTAATATATTCCATAGCTGCACAATAATACAACATAAACACAAATGTACATCTCCAACTTCTAATTTCGTCCATAACCAAATTTGTGAATGCTTGAACGCTTGGCTCTTCTCCAAGGTTAACCAACGCCTTTTCTCGTCTTATCCAACATTGTTGGCATGAACGTAGCTTGATCAGGTTGACCTGCATCATTCTCCCCTTCTTGAGAAGATTTCGCCCTCGAAATGGAACCATCTTCATCTTTCAAAGCGACACTACCTGCAACACAAGGAGTTAAGTAAGAAAACATCTTAGAAACGCTATACTCACCAGGTAGGTATATAACAAAGGCGTTGTTATTGATCAACTGCAATACATGGAAACTATCTCCTCGCAGCATTTTCACATATTCCTGTAAAACATCATCAACAACACTAGGCAAGAGGTGAACGTTAGTAGAAACTTCATCGTGATACTCAACCAAATCAGCTTCCTTATCTTCCTCGATCTCCTCAACACTCTTTACCTCACAAACAGTACCATCATGTTCAGGTGTTAAGGTGGAACCATCACTAGTTCCTTCCCCGACATTCTTCCAAGTACTAGCGGTTCTTTCTAGGTTCTCCATTCGGATACTAAGTGCCCTTACTTCAGCCCAAAGCTCGGCTAAAGTCGGTCACAACCTTTTCTCCTTCCGTAGCCATGTACCTGCAAAAGAAACAAGACTAGAGAATCTCCTCAACACTCTCACTTTTGAATGACTCTCGGGTTCACTCAAATTTCAGGAAGGATTTCACACTTGTCCTCAAAAGGGCTTCCTCTAATTGATCAAGTTCCTCAACGACCTTTCAAGTTTACAAGTTCAACAGTTCTCTTCGAGGTGAGTGAATTTATGTGACTCGATAGGCGGACAGCTTTTTAGTGAGCACAAGGAAGCAAAAATTATCTACGAAAAAGGAAATTCTGAGTTTTAGCACGAGATCCTACAAGCTCAAAAATTAGTAATTAACTTAAGTAGAAAGTTACCTAAGAATTAGTAATTAGAAGTAGTGTAATGAAGGAAATTCAAAATTCAAGAAATTAGGAAATTTTAGAGGCTTTCCTACTCTAATTTGGAGATGACCAATTCTCTCTCCTCCCCTCTTCGGAAATTGCCCCCCCCCCCTTCCTTGTTCAACACAGAATTCGCCCCTCTTCTCCTTGTCCAAATAGAATTCAACTCCTTGAAACTTCTCCCTTTTGGATTGGGTGTTGTCTCCTTCTTGGACTGGAATTAGGGTTTCTTAGTCTCTCCTCCTTCTCCAATTTCGCCCCTCTTACACGTTTTCAAGTGCTCTTTCAAGAACAATAAGTTAATGTTCAAGAACTTCAAGAATGCAAGGAAGACTCGTTAAGAACGTTTGAGGATTCAAGAGCCTCTTCAAGAACAATGCAAAACTCTTCAAGAACTACAATTTTAATTCCAACAACTTCAAGATTCCTGAGTTTCACGTGACTACCTTTAAGAACAACAATTTTGGGCGTTCAAGAACTTCAAGACTTTCAAGATCAAATGTGCACTAGCTTCAAGATTGGAACTAGAGTTTTCAAGACCGGTTTCAAACGATAAATAAATTCAAGATTGGTTTCAAGAACGCTTTTTTTTTTTCTAACAATCAAACTTCAAAATTTCAATTTCGAAACACCTAGACCATTCAAGAACTTCAACCAAAAACAATTTTTGGTTTTCTCTTCTTTTCTTTTCCGTCACGTTTTTTTTTTCCTCTTTTTTTTTTTACCAAAAACGAAATTTAAGAATTAGAACCCTAAGACAAAGGCATGAAGAACAAGATTGGGTTTGGAAGAACAAGATTGGGTTTGTAAGAACAAACCCTTTCCAAGCTCTGATACCAATTGATGCAATAAAAAAATGCGGAAAAAAAAATCAAACGATAGAAGCAAGACACTGAATGAACTATCAAGATAACAAGTAGGAACTAGTCTACCTACCTTCTTGATGAAATCACGGAGTACCTATTCTATACGAACAGCCTTCAAGACAATGATTGTCTTGCAAACTGTTCGATCAAACAAATGAGCGAGTTCAATTTGGAATCACACCAAAAATTAGACAAGTTCAAAGAACACAAGTTTGGAGCAAAGTTGCTGCAGATTTTTGTATTGAATGTCAAAGTTAGGTTCTGAAAATGATGATGTCTTTAGGCTTATATAGAATGAGTCTTGTCCTAATTCAACTAGGAAACAAATAACTAACAAAATGGTCACAATTTGGCTTAGTTTAAATAATAGTCACGCTGGACCAAACAAGTAAGAATTAATGTCTTCCATAGAAGCACAATAATACAACATAAATAAAAATGTACATCTCCAACTTCTAATTTCGTCCATAACCAAATTTGTGAATGCTTGAACGCTTGGCTCTTCTCCAAGGCTAACCAACACCTTTTCTTGTCTTGTCCAACATTGATGGCTTGAACGTAGCTTGATCAGGTTAACCTGCATCAACTCTTGCACAACTTGAATGAGTCTTTTTAATTGCAGCCATATCTAGGTGCAATGGTTTCCCAACAGCAGAAGCTAAAGAAAAAAGGCATTCTTTAACATAGTATGTGGGAAGCAAACTGGGAAACGAATTCCAAGACATCGCTTTAGAAGTTTCTTCTTCCTCTTTAAACTTGGCACCATAAATTAGTGTCCTCATCTGGTATTCGTAGCCATCTTTTGCTTTCAAATGGTAGACTGCTTTTGATGTGGAGTTGATAAAATCTTGCCATAGCGTCAGTCGAATCAGTGCATGCCTATCTCTGAGCAATCCAATATTGCAATCACCCTTAATTCCACATTGCGTAGGAATTGTTTGACGAAGCTCTTGAATATCTGGCCAACCATAAGAGAACTTACCAATTACAGCATATTGGAGGCCCTCAATTAAGTTCATTCGATCGACTTCCGACTCTGTGAACTTGACAAAAGGTTGTCCCTACAAGAATGAAGCTCTTTTGAAAGGATTGGTTCGATTGGGACTGTCGACCTAGGGTTCGCATGTGTAGTCCAGTTTAAGGTATGTCCTGATGCAATATGAAACGCAGAAACAAGAAAAAAAAAAGATAGAAGTAAGACGCTCTATGAATTATCAAGACAACAAGTAGGAACGAGTCTACTTACCTTCTTGATGAAGTCAAAGAGTACCTATTCTATACGAACGACCCCCAAGACAACTATTGTCTTGCAAATTGTTCGATCAAACAAGGAACGAGTTCAATTTTGAGTCACACCCAAATTGGACAAGTTAAAGTCACATGAAATTGGGAGCATTATGGCTGCCGAAATTTTTTATATAATATCAGAATGAGCCTTAATGTAAGAAATTGAAAATAAAATGAAGAGAGAGAACGAGAGGCGACTGGTCTCGAAGCTTCACCTGCAATAATGGCGACGCCAGCCGGCGATACTCCGGTTGGCCGGCCCCCTCCGATTGTCCCTCAAACATCAGCTAGCAACCCAAACACATCTCAACCCCTAGATTACTCCCACATTCTAAAACCTTCAACACTGAACTCAGTCATAGTCGCGAACCCTAGCTCAAAAATTGAACCAATTCCCTTCAAAAAAGCAACCTTCATGCATGGTCAGCCCATTGTCAAATCCACAGAAACAGAAGTGAAGCGCATGAATTTAATTCAAGGACTACAGTACGCGGTACTGGGCAAATTCTCATACGGATGGCCAGACCTTCAGGAGCTACGCAAAATCATCCCAATACAGTGCGGAATCAAGGGCGAGTGCAACATCGGCTTCTTCAGAGAGAAGCATGTACTAGTCAGACTATCGCTATGGAAGGACTTCATCAAAATTACCTCAAAAAGCACATACTATCTTAAAGCCAAGGATGGGTACGAATATCAAATGCGGCAGCTAATCTATGATGCAAAATTCAAGCTCGGCGAAGAAACATCAATGGCCATGGCGTGGATATCATTCCCACATTTGCTGCCCACATACTTTGTAAAGGAATGCCTTTTCTCGCTAGCTTCTGCTGTTGGTAAGCCACTTCATCTTGATTTAGCAACTATAAACAAGACGAGGCCTAGTTGTGCGAGAGTTAAAGTACTAGTGGATATTCTAGCAGAATTACCCAAAAAAGTTAGAATGGATATAGAAAACGAGGAAACTAAAGATATCATAACGGAATGGGTTAAAATTCATTACAACTAAATCCCCAAATACTGCAAAGAATGCAAGTTACAAGGTCATGTGCACGAATGTTGGAAGCTGCATCCAGAAATTCTTGACACACCCTTGGCAGAGCAGAAAAAATTATATGGCAAAGTAGGGGAAGATAAAAATCAGCAAAGAAAGGAAACAGCACCATTACTGGTTTTGTCTAGTGGCAAAGTCGTAGGCAATGCAAGCCCTCAGTGGAAGGAGGTCAAAGACAATCGACTGCAAAACAGAGTCAATCCAAAATTTGGAGTGCAAAAGACAGCAGCGGACAAGACTACTCAACAGCTTCATGTAGCAAAGAAATTTGACATGCTCAACCTTGACACTGCGAGTAATGTGGATAATCAGATGGCTGCAGCAAAAGGAGCAGATACTCAAGCAGCAATTCACACAGCTTCGATAGCAACAGAAACTCAAGTACCAGCAGCCTTAACAATGAAAGCCAAAATAAGTAGCCAACTGAACACTGAGGCTACAGCAGTGAAATCAATCAGTTGGTTGTATCAGAAGGTGCAGTTATTCAAACAAAAAACTCATCAGTCTTGATAGCAACAAAAACCCAAACACCAGCAACCTCAACACTGAATGCTTCAACGACACCAAATTTAAACAGCAAACAACCAGAAAGGACACATAATTCAGCAATGCAGACATCACAAACAAATTTTTCAGAGGATGACACAGTAGATGAAGCAACAACTGCAGTGAACAACAGCAATGCACAACACATGCTCAAATCTGCTGGAAAGAAGCCTGCAGGTACAAAATCAGAAAGGCAGCGTGAACAAATTTCTGGGAGATTATGGGCATACCAATTGGAAGAAGAATCAGAAGAAGGTGAAATACCGGAAGAAATGCAAAGTGAAGAAGAAGGAACTGCTGGAGCACTAGAAGAAGATGCTCAAAGTGACAAGGAAGCAGACTGCATCAACAATAATCAACTGATCCTGTTGACAAACTCATGCCAAGACCAAGCAATTCCTAAGCTTAAACAAGCAGTATTCGCAGCACAAAATGAAGGAGTTTCAGATCATGACCTAGCTGTTAGAAAAGGAATAATAAAGGCACAACTACATGCAATCATCAGGCCAAAAAGGAACCACTGTCCATAATTTCAGCAACATAGCTAAGCAGGGAGATCTCTCACCAACTCAAACAAGCAAAATGAAAACAATGCTAAAAGTTCAGAAGAAGCAAAGCAAAGATAATAGTGGCACTTCAATAACAGGGATTCAAACAAGAAGAGCTCTATCATATCCTAACAGATTACAATGAATGTTATCATCTGGAACATTAGATCAGTCAACACAATGCAAGCTTTTGAAAGACTTATCACACTGCACAATAAGCATCATTTTGAATTCATCGGCATCATGGAACCAATGCAACAAGTTAGAAAAATGGAACAATACAGAAGAATAATTGGCTTGTCTCAAGCAATTGCAAATGTCTCCAACAAAATCTGGGCATTTATTGATAATGCCTATGAGATTACAATCCTGTCAGATATGATACAACAACTCACTTTGAAGCTCCTTCACATGGAAACAAAAATGGAACTCATACTCACACTAGTCTATGCTAAATGTAACTCAATAGAAGGATAGGACTGTGGGATTCACTGTATGCCTTGGCCCAAAACATGACAACACCTTGGTTAGTGGGGGGGAGACTTCAATGTCATTTGTGATCAAGAAGAAAAATTTTGTGGACTAACTGTCCCATTCAATGAGGTAGATCACTTTAATCATTGCAACAACATTTGTAGCTTAACAGATTTGTGGTTTAAAGGGAGCATTTTCACATGGTGGAATGGGAGAGCAGATGAGGACTGCATTTTCAAGAGGCTAGACAGATGCTTAGCCAATGTAGATTTTCAGCAAACTTTTCCAAAAATAGAGATCACACATCTTTCCAAAATTGACTTGGATCATAGCCCCCTCCCCCTGCAATGTGACAAGGAAGCAAAATCAATTAGGAAGCCTTTCAAATTCCTTAACTTCTGGATCAAACATGACACTTTTGAAGCAATGGTAAGAGAGAATTGGCAAGCAGACTTTCATGGTGACCCCTTCATACTCTTCAATTACAAGCTCAAAAAATTGAAAAAAGCACTATCACTTTGGAGCAAAGCAACATATGGGGACATTTTTCAAAATATAGCAAGCATGGAAGAAGTAGTTTTAGTACATGAAAAGTACTTTGAAGAAAGGCCAACTGCACAAAACAGAGAAAGACTGCAAAGGGTACAAGCACAAATGATCAGACACTTAGCTGTAGAAGAGCAATTCTAGAAACAAAAGGCAGGAATGACATGGTTCAAATATGGCGACAGAAACACCAAATTCTTCCACGCTTATGTAAATGGCAGAAGAAAAAGACTCCAATTAAGAAGAATCCAAAACAGTGCTGGTATCTGGATTGAGGAGGAGGAACAAATTGTGGAAGAAGCCATCAATTTCTACAAAGAACAATTCACAGAAAGAACAACTCCTACTGACTTCAGAATCTTGGACAACATACAGCAAGTGATAGATATGCAACAGAATGCAGAACTGACCAAAGTACCCACAAAGGAAGAAATCAAGCATGATGTTTTTAAATTGAATGGTGAAAGTGCAGGGGGACCAGATGGATTCACAGGTTCCTTCTACCAAACTTGCTGGGAAATCATTAGAGACGACATACATAATATGGTCGCAGCCTTCTTCTCAGGAAGACAACTACCAAAATGTGTAACACACACAAATTTGGTCCTTCTTCCCAAGAAGAAAGAGATAGTGACATTTTCGGACATGAGGCCCATAAGTCTTTGCAACTTCATAAACAAAATCTTCTCGAGAGTCATACATGAAAGGATGATTGCAACACTACCTTCTCTCATCTCTCAAGAGCAAGCAGGATTTGTAAAGGGCAGAGTAATAGTAGAAAATGTTCTTCTAGCTCAGGAAGTCATTACAGACATCGACCTAAGAACAAGAGCAGGGCCAATTGTAGTCATCAAGATAGACATGACCAAAGCATTCCATCAACTATCCTGGCTATTCATGATAAAAGTGCTAAGAAAAATGGGTTTCTGTGAAGCTTTAATTGGCCTGATCTTCGACATCATAGGGAATAACTGGTACTTAGTCCTCGTCAATGGACAATCACATGGATTCTTCAAATCGACAAGAGGTGTCAAGCAAGGTGATCCACTATCAACTACTCTGTTCATCCTGGCTGCAGAAGCCCTTTCGAGGGGATTGAATGCACTACATCAAAACCTTTACTTCTGTGGCTTTGGAATGCCCAGATGGAGCCCAAAAATCGATCATCTGTCTTATGCAGATGATATGATCATCTTCTCATCTTCTGATGCCACCTCCCTACAACTGATAATGGAGGTCCTATATGCATATGAAGTAGAATCAGGTCAGCTAATCAACAAAGGCAAATCTGCTATATATATGCATCAAGCCAACACTGAGGCAATTTCAAAAGGAGAAAGAGTTATAGGCATCGGAAGGCAGGACTTTCGGTTCACATACCTAGGCTGCCCTATCTTTTACTCCAGAAGAAGGATCATATACTACCAGGACATAGTTAATAAGGTACGAGATATATTACAATTGTGGAAAGAAAAATTACTCTCAATTGGAGGTAGAGCAGTACTGATAAACATGTACTTCCAAGCATGCCGGTACATTTACTATTAGCTGTAAATCCTCCAAAGCAGGTAATCAACAACCTTCACAAGCTCTTTGCACAACTCTTCTGGAGTAGCACCGTGGGAGGCAACAGCAGACACTGGTCTTCATGAAATAATTTATGCATTCTTTGCGAGGAGGGGGGAGCAGGCTTTAGATCATTGCATGATATGGCCAAAGCTCTTTTTTTTAAATTATGGTGGAATTTCAGAACAAAGCGCAGCCTCTAGAGTGCATACATGCGTCAGAAATACTATAAAAAACTCAACGCAATAATTGTTTCATGGAAAAGAGGATCACAAAAATGGAAGAAAATGCTAGAATGCAGAGAGATCATAGAACATCAAATCAACTGGCACATAAAAATGGGATCCTCACTCTTCTGGTATGACAACTGGACTGGACTGGGAACACTTTACTTCATAGTACCAGCAAACTTCCCAATTGATGAATCAATTCAAAATGTGAATGTCGTCCTGCAAGATGATAACTGGAATTTGCAACAACTGTCAGAGGCTTTGCCACATGAAGTGGTAGAACACATAGTAACATCAATTAAGCCTCAAACCATGGGCGACACTCTAGACATCCCATACTGGATGATACAAAATCAAGGACACTTCACTGTCAAAACTGCTTGGGAATACCTCAGAAGAAGAGAAGAACCAAGAAGAGCATAAAAGATGATCTGGGTTAAAGGGCTTCCTTTCAAGATTGCCTTCTTGATGTGGAGAGTCTGGAAGGCAAAATTTCCGCTATATGACCTCATGAAAAGATTAGGTTACCAACTGCCTTCAAGATGTTGGTGTTGCACTAAACCAAAGGAATAAACCTTGGTGCATCTCTTCTTCACTTCCACCACTGCAACCAGGGTATGGAAATACTTTCTACAAAGAGCAGGAATAGCACTCGATGGACTATCCTTCCATCTAGCAGTAACAAAATGTTGGACAGCACAAACAGTCCACATACTCAAAGCAGTGCTACAGGCAGTTCCTTCCTGCATTGTATGGGAACTCTGGAAAAGAAGGAATAGCTGTAAACATGGGGAAACAGTCTCAGCTGGCAGAGTTATCTATCAAGTCTCCACAGCATTACAAGCACTAGTTAAAATCAGAAAGCTAGGAATCAATGTCCCACACAAATGGCAAGGTCTTCTACGTATGCTGGAAAACTACACCCCAAGACTAAAATTTAATAAAGTCATATGGGAATTCCCCATGCAAGGATGGATAAAAGTCAACACTGATGGAGCATCAAAAGGAAACCCTGGAAGAAGCTCAATAGGATAGTGTGTGAGAAATGAAACAGGGGAGCTACTTTATGCACTTGGCACAGAAATCCTAGAAAGAACAAACACAGCGAAGCAACAGCCATTGCTGAAGCTCTAAACTACTGCAGATCACAAGGATTTTCTCACATATGGCTACAAACAGATTCAATGCTATTAAACAACATCATTAATGGCATTTGGAAACCACCCTGGTGCATAACTGATCGAGTAGAAGAGATATTCCAATTAAAAGAATCCCTTACACTAAATGTAACACACACATACAGGGAAGGAAATAAGCTAGCTGATCATCTAGCAAATTATGCACAGGAACTTAGAAGAATTGAGTGCTACCACTTCTGCCAGTTAGACTCACAGGGCAGAAGGATATTGAATGCTGAGAAAACACAATGCCCATACATGAGAGTAAAGATAGCAAAATAACTAGTAGCACACAGTGTCATTTTACATCGGGATATGCACTCAACAAAGATTTCAGGGATGAACAGAAAGGGATAAGATCCTGGCATCACAGTAGGAAAATAAGCTCTCTTGGAGATCACTCTAATAGCCTTCTTTTATGTGAAGGATTGATGAAGAATAGGCTGGAACCACCCCTATATTTTCATGAAATGGCAACTGCAGGGATATTGCAAAAGTACTGACACTAAAAAATAACGATCTGAGCAGCCAATTGAGATCAGTAGCACCAGTGACAATAGTAGTGTTAGTGACAGACAAAGGGCAGAACTCAAGCCGCAGCTATCCTGTTTCAACAACAGCAGTCATGCCACCAACAATGACACTAGCACTGATCATGATATGGCCAAATTTCCACAACTGCAGCAAATTCTAAAAGAGACACAATCACAATAGAGGTGTAATTTCCAGCAGAAATTAGGAAGGCAGAAAACATCAAGGCCAATGGCTGTGTTAGTTTTGCAGGAAGACAGGGCTGCAGGGATAACAGAAGGAATGCTTCCTTCACAGAGCACATAGCATAATCTTAACATCAAACAAGAACCTATCCAACACAAGCTCACAGGATTTTAAATTGCATCAACTTCCCTCATTTTCCAAAACTTTGTTTTGTAGAGATATTGCATAAGCAGTGACAGTAAAAAACAACTATCTGAGCAGCCAATTGAAATTAGTAGCACAAGTGACAATAGTAGTGTTAGTGACAGACAAAGGGCAGAAGTCAAGCAGCAGCTATCCTATTTCAACAACAGCAGTCATGCCACCAACAATGATAGCACTGATCATGATATGGCAAAATTTCCACAACTGCAGCAAATTCTAAAGGAGATACATTTACAGTAGAGGTGTAATTTCCAGTAGAAATCAGGAAGGCAGAAAACATTAAGGCCAACAAAAGGACCAGCAGCAGTATTGATCACAGCAACAGCAGTACCTATAGGTCGCAGCACAAACAGCAGCAAGATCCTCATCAATAAAATCAGGGATAATCACCACATGAAAGCAGAAAAAAGGAAACATCTTAAGCTTTCAACACAACCAAGCATACATCATCATCAACACTACCAGCAACTACACAGAAACAATAGATCTCTTAGAAGTAGCCATCCACATAGGTTCAGATTATTGACGCAATTGCATTGTGTGGTATTAGCACCTTGAGTGCTCAGTCTAATGCAATTGCATCAATCATCATGTTCCTATACCCACAGTACTCTTCACTGGAACACCACAGTTCAGATTTTCCATAAACATAAGCATTCCAACATACACTCCCACAGTAATAACAACCATAGCACAGATCACCCACCCATTCCACATAACACACTAACCTACCTCGCACAATTCCACATAACACCCCACAGAAACACCAATGCTTATAATAACAACCATACCTGTACCAGAAACAAAAGCACCACCAGTAGAAGCAGCAGAGGAAATAGCAGCAGCATATCCAGTCATCCTCCGGTCCAGCAGAAACTCATAGCAACACAAATGCACCTCTTTCACCAGCATATCAGATACAACAACAGCAGAAACTTCATGGACACCAGTGGTAATATCAGCAATATCCTCAAGGCCAAATCCAGAAGAATATCAATTGGTTACAGTAGCAGAAGCAACATCACAGGCAGCATCCCATGCACTTTAGCCAAACTAACCAGTAGCAGCAGCAACAATTTGAATCACAACAGCAGCAACACAAATAAACCACAGCATTCGAGGAAACAAGCAACAACAGATACCACAAGTAAAAATGTCAACAACAGCAATCAAAGCAGATTCAACAACAGTTTCACCAGTTTCAGCATTCTCGGAATGAATCATTCACTGGATCACCCCATTCCAACTCCATCATACAGGTAGCTACAATATCAATAAGAACAACAATTGCACCATAAACAACAGCGGTACCAATGCCAATACCAACAGGAGGGACACAAAGCATAACAGGGCACACATACATCATAGTAGCAGCTCCAACACTAGCAGTCACAAACAATCACAGCCAACAGCTCCACCAACACAACTAAGTAGCCACAAGATACACATAGATGGATATCTTCAACTTGGCTTTCCCTATTTCTGGAGTCAAAGCAAAATTGAAGATAACTCGCGCTCTTTTGCTATTTTTTTGCAAAATTCTGACAGCATTGATTTCTGTCAGAGGTACATAGGGAAGATCAAATCTCACATCCAATTGGTCACAATATGTCACGACCCAAGCCGGAGGGCCGCGACTGGCACCGGACCCTACTCAACGGGCACCGGCGTACCCTTCATCTAACTGTCCTCATTATCTATAAGGCTTGTCATATGCATATAATCTCGAATAATAATTATAATGAACCGAGACATCATACCATGGTACGAACATACTTATGTACATAATATAGCCAACAAGGCTGCAATGCAAAACCATAAAACAAAATACATACGTTTGCCGCCAAGGCAATTCAACTGTACATAAGTCAACCCATCACTTGTCTATGCATAAATTGACACTTGTCTATGAGCCTCTACCAAAACGTACATAATGCAACCTACGTCGGAACAAGGCCCCGACATGCCCATAATGCCTACAACAAAATGCATACCAGGACTGTGGCAAGTCCGAAGGATGGATCTCGCCAATATCTGCTGAACTGGGTAGCCTACTGTGGTGGGGGAGCTTCGTGTATCTGCCCGGTCGGACCTGCAGCACGACATGCAGCGTCCACAAATAAAGGACGTCAATACGGATAATGTACTGAGTATGTAAGACAGGAAACATAATGCAAGAACAATAATAAGCATCAGGGTAAGAGACATACAACCTGTACCATCTGAATGCCTCTGAGGGCGACTAACCATGTCATGCCTGACATGCATATGCATATACATATATTTATATCCTTTTGAAAATCATCATATACATATATACGCCTATGCGGGCCTCATCATCATCTCATACATATGCCTCTGTGGGCCTCCTCATTATCATACCCAACTGATCAGTGGTTGCACAATAGGTGCCTGCCCCGCCGACTATAGCGCGGTCGGTAAAGTAAAATAGCTGTCGCCTATAGCGTGACTAAGTAGTGTAAAACATATATATATATATAGTTGCACAATAGGTGCCTGCCCGGTCGACTATAGCGCGGCGCGGTAAAGTAAAATAGATAATGCATGCTAGACTTATAAGAGTCATACTAGCATGGTTAAATAATAACATATCAATTCTCGTATAAGAGGGGAAATAATATACGTACTGCTACCTTATAAGAGTAGAGTATCTTTGGGGTTCGTTCATTGCATTGTGTACAGTTAGAGTCGTGCAAAATAAGGAAAAGGATAGTCTCACATACCTTGCAATACTTTCCAATCTCAAGCTATGAAACTTCCACGGCTTCTTAGTCTACAATAAGAGAAATGACACTACCGTTATCGTTTAAGCGTCGTGACTATTATGTATCGACTGTAACCTATTTTGCAATAAAACGGACAGCACCTCCCATACATATATGACTTCACACAAGTCAAAACAGTCACAGAACAGCCAAACAACATCAATAAGAATCATATCGAACCTCCCAAAACAGTCCACGCACAAACCAATCACTTCATACGTACAATGGCCACTATAGTCGTGTTAAACGATCCGGAAATGTTATGAACAACTATCAGGCCACAACCCTAAATATATGTGGTGTTTCTCCACACCCTTCCTCATCCTAAACTCCACAAATCAGTAGTATAACACGCAGCTTTACAGCAACAGAAAACAGTTCACAAAACAGTTCGCTACAAGTGAATAACTCAAACTCACGGCTTCCGATCACCGTCCCGTGAGTTCTTACACACATAGAATGACTTACCAAGACATAACAGTAGAAAACATGTATTAAATAGAGCAGTAAACTCACCTTGCTTATTAGATAACTCAACCCTTGCTTTGGTTCCTCAAACTCTAGGGTTTACCTTCAACTAGAACTTGAAAGAGGGGAAAATCGATTAGGGTTTGTGTGAGATTATTTTGGAGAGGGGTTGCAGGGGTTCTTTTTAGTTTTGAAGCTGTGAAATAATTGTGAATTAACTGGCTTTAGAAGCTTTTAAAAGCCCTCTGTTGACCGACTTGGGGCTTTTAAATTTTAGCCCTTAATTTTGGCAAGTAGGTGATGCACCTACTTGTCACCTACCAGCCTGCGCAGTTCTACGGAAATACAATTATCTCAATACTCCGAGATTGTATTGACAAACAGTTTAAAGCATTGGAAACTAGAGTCATAGACCTTTAATTTGGTAGGTAGATCACCCTGTAATTCCTTGTAAATTAGGAGAAAATCGCAGAAACATTTGACCTAATGTTTAAGTAAAATTGTGAACCTAAGTTGCGACAACTTTTGTCGACTTTTGTTTCATAACTTGTTTGACTTCAAGACTTATGAAACGGATATCATATCATTCAAATACCTTAAAACATGACATCTTGGTGATGTTAACCGCCTCTCGATTTACCCAAAAATGCGAGTTACAACATCCTTAACTCGTTTATCTTCTAATATTTGTTAACCACCCTTATACACCTTTGCATCATTTAAGACCAATAGGAATAAACTCTTATTGTCTCAAAGGTAATTCTCTTCTCGAACCTAGGTAGACTATCTTACGGTGTAATCTAACACGTACAAATATGGGTTATAACACAATAGGAACATATGTACTCTTTTGTATAGCTGACCTAGGAAAATTTGTACATACGACTTTCTACTACAAAGTGGACAATCGTCACCTTACCATAGAGGTCTAACCTCTTACTACTACCTAGGTACTTATAGTCAACACTCTAAGATGACCATAAGTACATGTGCTTTCTTTTGGGAGGTAATGTCCATGTCCCCCTCCATTTTTGTATTTTGTTTCTAAGTAATAAAAACTTTATTTAACCAAAAAAAATAAAAATAGAATGAGCCTTGTGCTAAGTTAACTAGGAAACAAACAACTAACAAAAAGGCCACAAATTGGCTAAGTAACTAAGGTGTCACGCAAGACTCCGAAACAAGTAATAATTAATGTCTTTCATAACTGCACAATAATCACAACATACTCACAACATCACACGCCACCTTCCAATGTGGTGCATAGAAACGCTTGGCTCTTCTTCACCATCCAATGCACATCATGAAACCCTTTAGCTTGACTTCTCGTGAATGGTCTTAAAGGCTTAAACGTATCATGATCAGGTTGACCTGCATCATAAGTGCCATTGTCTTGCTCAAAACTAACTATGCAAAATAACTACTAAGAGCTAGTTTGTTACAACCCATATCCACACGTGTTAGTTCATGCCATATGTTATTTAACATAAATCCAAGAATTAATTATCTTTGAGATGATAAGAAGTTAATCCTATCGGTTTTAAGTGATATGATGGTGTACAAGGGTGATTAACAAGTATTAGGAGTTAAACGAATCAAGGATGTTGTAACTCAAATTTTCGGGTAAACCTAGAGGTGCTTAATACACTCAAGAAGTTTGTTTTAAGGTATTTCAGTCATATAATATCCGTATCATAAGTCTTGAAGTCAAACAATGAAACAATAGTCGACAAAAGTTGTCGCAACTTAGGTTCATAATTTTACTTAAACATTAGGTCAAATATTTCTAAGCTTTTCTCCCAATTTACAAGGAATTACGGGGTGATCCACCTACCAAATTAATGATCTATGAGTCTAGTTTCTAACGCATTAAACCGTTTGTCAATACGATCTCGGAGTATAGAGATAATCGTATTTCCACAAACCTGCGCAGATTGGTAGGTGACAAGTTGGTGCATTACCTACTTGCCAAAATTAGAGGACAAAATTAAAAGTCCCAAAGTCGGCTAATAGAGGACTTTTAAAGGATTATAAACTCAGTTATTTAACCCTTATTTCAGACCTTCAAAACCAAATTGAACCCCTACAACCCCTCCACAAAAATCCTACACAAACCCTAATCGATTTTCCCTCTCTTTCAAGTTCTAATTGGGGGTGAAACCTAGAGTTTGAAGAACCAAGGAAAGGGCTGAGTTATCCAACAAGTAAGGTAAGTTTACTGCTCTCTTTCATACATTTGTTTCCCCTGTGAATTCATGGTAATTCGTTCTATACATGTAACAACTCACGGGACGGTGATCGGAAGCCGTGAGTTCGAGTTATTCACTTGTAGCGGACTGTTTTGTGGAATGTTTTGTGTTGCTGTTGGGCTACGTGTTTTACTAATTTTTTGTGGAGTTTTGGAGGAAGAAGGGTTTGGAGAAACACCATATAGATTTAGGGATGTGGGCTGATAGTTCTTCGTAACATTTCCGGGTCGTTTGACACGACTACGGTGGCCATCGTATGTATGAAGTGATTAGCTTGTGCGTGGACTATTTTGGGAGGCTCAGTATGATTATTATTGATGTTGTTTGGGCTGTTTGGTGATTTTTTTTAATTGTGTGAAGTCATATATATAGGAAAGGTGCTGTCCGTTTCATCGTAAAATATGTTGTGGTCGATACATAATGGTTATGACGCTTAAATGATAACGATAGTATCGTTTCTCTTATTGTAGAATAAGGAGTTGTGACAGTTGCATAGATTGAGATTGGGGCAGTATATACAAGGTATGTGAGGCTATCCCTTTCCTTCTTTTGCACGACTTCGATGGTGCGTAATGTAATGAACGAGCTTCCAAAGAAACTCTACTCTTAGAAGCTAGCAGTACTTACATTGTTTCCCCTCTTATGGAACGATTGACGTTGATGTTGCTTCTCTTGTTTTTATGTTCTCAATGTTGTTGGTACTTCATGATTCTTGTAAGGTTCATGGTGAAGAGTTATTCCTAATAATGTGTATAGAGGATACCACCTTACGTCACTCCAAAAAGGCTTACAACGTATTTTCATGAGTCGAGCATGCATTATATATATGTATCTATTCTACTCTACCGAGCCGCACTATAGTCGGCCGGGTACGGCACCTATAGTGCAACCACTAATCAGTTGGGTTTTACCGAGCTCCACGCGGCCAGGTACGATTTTACCGAGCCTTATGATGGTCGGGTACGTTTTTACCAAGCCTATTACGGTCGGGTATGATATGATGATGATGATGCCCACAGAGGCGTATGTTTTAAAAGTTTACGTATATATACATATGTATCATGCATTTCATATCCGTAGCCCTCAGAGGTACCCAGATGTTACAGGTTGTATATTCTCTATCCCTACTAACATTACTGTTCGTACTTATGGTTCCCTGCCTTACATACTCAGTACTTTATTCGTACTGATGTCCTTTTATTTGTGGACGCTGGATGTCGTGCTACAGGTCCTGATAGACAGGCAGGTGCAGCTCCCCCACCACAGTAGGCTGTCCAGTTCAGTGGTGATTGGCGAGATTCCTTCTCCGGACTTGTCATGGTCTGGGTATGCATTTTTGTTATAGACATTATGGGTATGTCGGGACCCTGTTCCGGCTATGTTGCAGTACTTATGTTCATTTAGAGGCTCATAGACAGGTGTCGACTCGTGTATAGTTTGGTATGCCTTGTTGGCTGGTTTTTTTGTTGTATAGTCTTTCATGGTAGCGTGGTAGCTCGTACCTTATACATTGTTTCTTGATTGTCTGGTCATCCCATGTTATGTGTGTTCATGCCATCGTATTTTATTGTTGGTTGTCCATGATCCATGTCTACCATTTATACTGATCTCGTCAGCCCAAAAAGATGATAAAGAAGGTTAGATAAAATGTACGTTGGTGCTCGGCAAGTATGGTCGGGTGCTAGTCATGGCCCTCTAGTTTGGGTTGTGACAAACTTGGTATCAGAGCCAGTCTGTCCAAGGGATTGTCTATGAGCCGTGTCTAGTAGAGTCTTGATTATGGATGTGTAGCGCACCAAATTATAGTCAGGAGGCTACATGACATCTAGGGTTGTTACCTTCTTTCTAAATGTAGATCGTGCGTAGAGTTGAGTCGTAAGTGTTCGTCTCTAATATTCACCTTGTTTTCCTTTGGCGATGCCTTCGACTAGGAAGCAAACAATTAGTAGACGGCTTAATACAGCTGCAGGAAAGGGTACCAGTCAGGTGCCCCAAGCCAGAGCAGGCCAAATTGAGGCTCAGAGCGAGATGCCGTCTCATACCTCATCTACTCCGTCTTCTCCAGAGGATATTAGGAGGCACCTAGCACCTCCAGTTCCTCCGTCTGGCACTATAGACCAGGATATGTGGAGTGCTTTGCAGTTATTGACTAGCTTGGTAGCTGCTCAGGCTCAGAGGCGGAATACAGGTGCATCTGATAAACCAGTTAGTGCGAGAGTTCGTGATTTTATTAATTTAGACCATCCAATATTTACCGAATCAGACCCCAAGGAGGACCCGCAGACTTTTATTGACCAGGTTCATCGTACACTGTGGGTTATGCATGTTAGTGATACAGAGGCAGTAGAGTTGGCCTCTTATCGGCTATGGGATTTAGCGGTTCTCTGGTATGATAGTTGGGAGAGATCTAGGGGTTCGAACGCTCCTCCAGCTGTGTGGAAGGAATTTTCTGAGGCCTTTCTTCGTCACTACTTGCCAGTTGAGATACGACGAGCTGGAGCTAATAAGTTCTTGAACCTTAGACAAGGTAATATGAGTGTGCGAGAGTACAATATGCAGTTTGATTCTTTAGCAAGGTATGCTCCCCATATGGTGGTCGAGATGAGTGATAGGGTTCATTTGTTCGTGAACGGGTTGGGACCACATCTGATAAATGAGTGCACGACAGCCTCCTTTGTAGAGGGCATGGATATTTCCCGTATTCAGGCTTATGCCCAGACCCTAGAGGATCCTAAGCGCCAGCAGAGGGCAGATAGGGAGCAGGATAGGGGCCAGCATAAGAGGGCTATATTTGCAAGTTATTCAGATGACTTCAGAGGTAACGTCAAGCCCCAGTCTTCGAGAAGTTCGGCGCCACGTGTAGCTAGTGCTCCTTCACAGTTTCAGAGACCTCGATATGATCAATTTACCTATTCTGGTCCAGGTCAGAGTTCGCGGGCATCATGCTCGCAACATCACACGGATACTAGTTAGACGAGATCCCCAACACCACGTTGTGATCAGTGCGGCAAGGTCCACTTTGGACTATGCCGTCGAGGTTCTAATGCATGTTATTCTTGCGGACAGCCTGGCCATATGATGCGGTATAGTCCTAACAGAGGAGGTGATGGTATGGCTCAGCCGACTGGATCTGTGTCTGGTTCTTGCTCGTCAGTTCGACCTCCAGCACGGGGTTTTTAGCAGTCGACAGGTCGTGGTTGTATGGGATTGGATACAATCGGGCACATAAGAAATATCGGTCTTGGGTACAATCCGAGGTCGGTCTATTTTGAATCGGGACCAGCGCTTCAAGAAGGGAAGTTCGAGGTCGGACATCATCGGTTCGGGGCAAAAGCGTTCGAGATGAGACGGTCAAGACCAGTCTAGGTAAAAGTATCTTATGGTAAAAATATCAGTTTCGCGTAATGGTAGGGTCGAAAATCTCGTGGTATGCAGTTATCTCGGCGGGAATCACGGCCCCAATCATCAGAGACGATGAACCCAGTATTTTTAGGGATATTTTACCCTGTAATTAGGTGTTTTACCTTATGTAGAATTCCTTTTTCTCCCCCTATAAAAAGAACTCAATTCTATTGTAGAAGACACAACATACTATCAGTAATACAGTTATCATTTTTGGCTATCTTCTTTATAGACCGTTTATTTTCCTTATTGCTCATTTCGTCACAGCAAAGTCATTCAACCTTAGTGGTTTGTTTATTCTCTCGTTTATTTAAAATCAATCTTTATTAATTGCTATTTATTTTATTGTATAAGGCCTAGTCACGTATCCTCAATATCACGTACAAATTCAATTGTTACCCGTATTTTAGGGTAAACAGTTTGGCGCCCACCGTGGGGCTAAGGATAATCACCGAGAAGCGCCCAGACTGTCCGAGTAGAACTTCAACGTCGATTCAGCGACTCTCGTATCCGCCATTGGCTGCATTAAAGATACCAAATGGCCTCGACCGCTGCAATCGGATCCGGCCAAAAGAGACCCCAACTTAATATGTAAATACCATGGTACACATGGACACAAAACGGAAGATTGTCGATAGCTGAGGGAGGAAGTAGAACGGTTGCCTGAAAAAGGGCACCTCCGAGAATTTCTAAGCGACTGGGCCAAGAACCATTACGGAAAAAGAGACAGGCCCACAAATCAAGAAGAACCTCAGCACACGATCAACATGATAATCGGAGGGGTAGATGCACCCCAAGGCCCGGTGTTGAAGCGTACTAAGATATCTATCACCCGAGAGAAGCGCACTCAGGATTATGCGACGGAAGGAGCCTTATGCTTTAGTGAGAAAGATGCAGAAGGAGTTGTACAGCCCCATAACGATGCCTTGGTGATATCGATGCTCGTACATAAGACTCGGGTGAAGCGTGTACTTGTCGACCCCGGAAGCTCAGCTATATAATTCGGTCATGGGTCATCGAGCAGCTTGGATTGACAAACCAGATCATCTCCGATGTTCGAATCCTCAATGGTGTCAATATGGCATGCGAAACAACCAAAGGGGAAATAGCACTGATGGTTAAGACCACCGGTACTGTTCGGGCAACAAAGTTTTGTGTGATCGAGGGCGACATGCAATACAATGCCTTACTCGGAAGACCTTGGATTCTTGATAGCGGAGCTGTACCCTTGACGTTACATCAGATGTTGAAATTCCCTTCAGCTGATGGGGTCATAACCGTTTACGGAGAACAACATGCAGCGAGGGAAATGTTCGCAGTGGAAGAGACCGTACTGAAACTGACCGCTCCTTCCCAAAAGACCCAATAGCAATCACAGACACCACCTTCGACAAACGAGGGTGAGCAAGACCAGCTCGAAGATGACAATTACGGGGTTCCTCGGTCATTTATCGGTCCCGATGAGTCCTATGTGACCAAATCAACGGTGAAAGAGCTCGAATAGATTTCACTTCGCAACGACTTGCCCGATCGAAAGGTATACCTGGGCTCGGGCTTAAGCTCCGAGCTCGGGAACAAATTAATTAAATTTCTTTCAGCTAACAAAAATTCTTTTGCCTGGTCCCACCTTGACATAACAGGGATACCGCCGGAAATTACAACTCACAAGCTGAGCACTGACCCAAAATTCTGGCCGGTCAAGCAAAAGAGGCAGCCTCAGTCCGAAATCAAGCAAGCGTTCATCAAGGACGAGGTAACTAAACTTTTGAATATAGGTCCATTCGGGAAGTTAAGTACCCGGAATGGCTAGCAAATGTAGTTGTAGTTCCTAAGAAAGGAAATAAGCTTAGGATGTGCATAGATTATAAAGATCTAAACAAGGCGTGCCCCAAAGACTCCTTTCCCTTGCCCAACATCGATCGCATGATCGATGCTACCGCTGGCCACGAGACTTAGTTTTCTCGATGCTTACTTTGGTTACAACCAGATACAAATGGATAAGGATGATCAAGAGAAAACATCCTTTATCACTAAGTATGGCCCTTATTGCTATAATGTGATGCCTTTCGGGCTGAAAAACGCAGGGGCAACCTACCAACGCCTAGTAAATAAGATGTTCGAAAAACAACTAGCAGTAACAATGGAAGTTTATATTGATGACATGTTAGTTAAGTCCCTACGAGCACAGGACCATTTGAGTCATTTGCAGGAAACATTCGACGTGCTGAAAAGGTACAACATGAAATTGAACCCAGAGAAGTGTGCATTCGGAGTAGGCTCAGGAAAGTTCCTTGGCTTTATGGTCTCGAACTAGGGAATAGAAATCAACCCCGATAAAATCAAAGCCATCGAAGACATAACGATCGTAGACAGTGTGAAAGTTGTACAGAAACTGACAGGTCGGATAGCAGCCCTAGGCCGATTTATATCGAGGTCATCCGACAGGAGCCATCAGTTCTTCAACTTGCTGAAGAAGAACGAATTCTCATGGGGACCAGAATGCCAACGCGCGTTGGAAGAGATTAAAAGGTATCTCTCTAGCCCACATTTGCTGCATACGCCAAAAGCAAGTGAGCAGTAATACCTTTACCTTGCTGTGTCAGAAATAGCAGTAAGCGGGGTCCTGGTCCGAGAAGAACAAGGTACATAATTCCCCATTTACTACATCAGTAGAACACTACGTGAGGCCGAAACTAGGTACCCACATTTGGAAAAATTAACACTCGCGTTATTAAGTGCCTCTAGGAAGTTGAAACCATACTTCCAATGCCACCCCATACGTGTAGTGAAAACTTACCCACACAGGAACATTATGCACAAACCTGAGTTATCAGGTCGATTGGCCAAGTGGGCCATCGAAATAAGCGGATACGATATTGAGTATCGGCCTCGAACCTCGATCAAGTCTCAAATACTAGCTGATTTTGTCGCCGACTTCACGCTGCCGCTTATCCCCGAGGTCAAGAAAGAGCTGATGACCAAATCGGGGACTCCTTTGGGAGTGTGGACTTTGTTCACAGACGGCGACTCAAATCCGAAGGGATCGGGACTTGGCATCGTACTCAAACCCCCAACCGGAAATACGATTCGACAGTCTATTAAGACTGTAAAATTGACTAACAATGAAGCAGAATATGAGGCTATGATTGCAGGTTTAGAGTTGGCCAAAAACCTAGGAGCAAAAGTAATCGAGGCCAAATGCGACTCCCTCCTCGTAGTCAACCAAGTAAATAGAACATTTGAGGTCAGAGAGGGGCGTATGCAAAGGTATGTGGACAAGCTTCAGGTCACGCTACACAGGTTTAAAGAATGGACCTTACAGCACATACCACGAGAACAAAATAGTGAGGCCGATGCCCTCGCCAACTAGGGTCATCGGTCGAGGATGAAGAAATTGATTCTGAAAAGGTCGTGCAATTATTGAGGTCGGTGGTGGAAGAAGGCCATGTCGAAATCAACTCAACAAGCTTGACCTGGGACTGGAGAAACAAATACGTGGAATATCTTAGTTTAGGTAAATTGCCATCGAACCCCAAAGAATCAAGGGCATTACGCTCAAAGGCAGCCCGATTTTGTTTGGCCGACGACGGAACCTTATACAGAAGAACATTCGGAGGCCCTCTCGCCGTATCTTGGACCCGGAGACACTGAATACATCTTAAAGGAGATACACGAAGGAACAAGCGGCAATCACTCCGGCTCCGAATCCTTGGTTCGAAAAATAATTCGGACCGGTTATTATTGGATCGACATGGAAAAAGATACGAAGGAGTTTGTACGCAAGTGCAACAGATGCCAAAGGCACACGCTGATTATTCACCAGCCCGGAGAGACACTACATTCGGTCCTATCGCCATGGCCGTTTATGAAGTGGGGAATGGACATCATCGACCCCCTCCCTCGAGCACTAGGTAAAGCTCAATTTATTCTTTTTATGACTGACTACTTTTTCAAGTGGGTGGAAGCACAGGCTTACGAAAAGGTCAGGGAGAAGGAAGTAATTGACTTCAAATGGGACCATATTATTTGCCGGTTCGGGATGCCATCGGATATTGTATGCGATAATGGCAAACTGTTCGTTGGCAGTAAAATAACAAAGTTCTTCGAAGACAATAAGATTAAGAGAATATTTTTGACTCCATATCACCCCAGCGGCAATGGTCAAGCCGAGTCAACCAACAAGACGATAATTCAGAACTTGAAGAAAAGGTTAGCCGACGCAAAAGGAAAATGGAGGGAAATGCTGCCCGAGGTCTTATGGGCATATCGCACAACCGAGCAAACCAGCACTGGGGCCACCCCATTCTCCCTAGTCTACGACACTGAAGCGCTGATACCGGTCGAGGTAGGCGAACCGAGCGTCAGGTTTCGATACGCAACCGAAGAATCAAATCGGGTGGCTATGAACATCAGCCTGGAACTTTTGGATGAAAGGAGGGAAGCTGCTCTGGTTCGGATGGCGGCGCAGAAGCAAAAAGTCGAGAGATATTACAATTGGAGAACCCATCTTCGGTACTTCAACATTGGGGACTTGGTAGTCAGAAGGGTTACACCGGAAATGGATCTTACAAGCTCGGAACTATGGATGGCAAGCAACTGCCAAACAATTGGAACGTGAGCCACCCGAAGCGGTATTATTGTTAAGGTAATAAATTTCATTTTTTATTTTATTTTATTTCTCGATACTAACATCTGCAGGTTGCAAATGGAACGGCCTCGAGCCAGGAAACACGATACACTAGGACTGAAAGCAGCGTTGCACTCTTTTTTCCTTCGACTGGTTTTGTCCCAAATCGGGTTTTACGGCAAGGTTTTTAATGAGGCAACCAGGAGTCGTGCTAACTTAGATCGGTCCCTCATCGAAGATAATGAAATTTGGTGCTTGACTTCGATCAACCTTGAACATCTGGAGATTGCTTGTTTATTTTGAAATCTTCATGTAGCTACTTCAAATTCAAGGGAACTTCACGCAGATCGTTAGGAGCCAAATGTAAGGGTCAAACGGTCAAATGAACCGTGCCCGAATAGATCGACCTGCCCCTTAAGTAAAGTTGTACAAGCGTATGAATGTTAATAAAGTTTCTTTGGCACCAATATTCTTTTTCTAAGCCAAAGGGCCTCTTCGATCATCATTGCACTATCTAGAGCTAACATCGTTCAAATATCCACACTAAATTCGAAGGGGAGTAAGACCTATTAAGGCAAACCCCAAAACCGATTGATAGGACAAGGCTATCATATTGAGTTAACAAAACCCGAAGGGAAATGGGACCGACTCAGGCAATCCCAATTTATAAAAGGCTAAGGCCAAACCAAGCTAAAATTTGAGGATGATTAGAGCTTGCCAAGGCAAGACCTAGATTTTTTAAAAAGGCTAAGGCCAAATCAAATCGTTGAAATTAGAAAGGGATCCAAACTTTGCTAAGGCATGATCCCGATTTCTAAATAGGCCAAGGCTGCATCGAACTAAAAAAGTTCGGGGAGGAACGAAGCCTGTTAAGGCGACTCCAAATTTATAAAAAGGTTAAGGCTGAATCGGGTTAAAACCTGTTAAGGTTAATTCAGCCCCTTAACAGACCAAGGTCCCCTCGAGATATGGGCCTTATTCGGTCGGACGTGAAAGAAAGAAATCTATGGTAGAATAAACCCTAGCTAAGGTAGGGAAGTTTGCAAAATAGAGGAATCCTTTTATATATTCAAATTACAAAAATGATACATCATTTTACAGGCAACGTCAGTCAAAACCATCTTCTTCTTCCTCAGGGAAGGCCTGCCTCCTTGTTTCAGCCTTAGCCTCACTCGCTGCAGACCGGAGTTGATTTAATCGGTTGGTTTGCTACCCCAGCTGGTCGATTGCTTTGTCATGCTCCCTTCGCATGAAGTCCAGCTCGGCTCGAAGGTTCGACATCTCCCTCTCGAGCCACTGACGTTGTGTCTTTTCTTGTGCCATTTCTTCCCTTATCCGAAGGAACGCCTCGTGATGAAGCACCGAAGACTGCAAGGTGTACATAATAAAACAGTCAGTACAAATTTAAGGGTAAGAAAACGGGCGCCACGTAGAACCAATGGGGGAGTATACCTTGTTCGATGCCTGTTGAGATTCGTTGAATAAACAGGCCCAGTCCACCGCGTCCATTGGGGCCTGATCCTCGTCGGTCACCAAACGACGAAGATAGCTAGCCACACCTACAGGCGCAGCCAAAGCTCGAGCATCCTCGAGAATGGTGAACTTTATTACCCTCTTCAGATTAGGGTTGGAGCTCGGAGCGGGAAATCTATCGACTAGCTTAAGACCGACAGACACCCCACTCGTCTCGGCGGGGGGACTCCTTCTCGACACTTCGAGCCCGAAGGTATCGGCCGATGGAACTCCATCAAAGAACTCTTCAAAGGCTCCTGCTGATACTGGGCCTTTGCTCGGCGTGTGCGTCCTTGCAACCTGGGCTTCATTCAGAGTTGCCTCCGAAAAAAAGGGGGAATCCACTGTCTCTGGGAGGTCCGAGATCCCTTATGTTGCCTCCCCTGCATCGGCACGTACCCCGGTCCTTGTCCTTGCTTCGAGATCCTCTGCTCGAGGGATGCAAGCCTCATCGACCACTGGCTCGGGGACTGTCCGAGGTGGTTCGTTATTTAAAGTATCGAGGTTTCTGTCCTCCTCGGAGTCGTCGCTCAGTTGGATAGACGGATCAGTAATTTTGGGTTTGAGAGCTAACATTTTCTTCCTAGCTTTCCTTTTCCCGTGCTCTGAAGGACCGGGGACTTCTTTTCTAGTTTTCTCTCCCTCCTTCTCCGAGACAGGGGGAGGGCAAGGGGCTTCCCCACCAATGGGTGCCGGCCTCAACTCCGCATCCTTCCATAGACGTACGAAGAAAGGGGAAAAATTAATAATAATGCCGATCACTTGAAAAGAGAAAGATGAATATTGTTGAGCTCACCATGATTTTTGGCCTCCCAAAGGCCTTTCGATATTTCTCGCGAAGCTCGCTCCGAGTAGGCCCTCTGAGCCACCACTTTCCGAACCCACTCCTCAAATGATGAATCGCGGCCGGCGTTTTAGAAATGGCTACACCTTACAAAATATATCGGTTAGATACCAAAAGGAAAACAGCAGATGGTTTTAAGTAGTGAAACGATGCTTACGTCTCAAGTTCCACCTCTCCGGGAACGACATGTCTTCTGCGGGGATCAGGTCCAAGGTTCTTATTCGAACGAATCGGCTCATCCAACCCCGGTCCTTGTCCTCATCAATGCTCGAGAACGGAGCTTTGCTGGCCCGGCGACCAAGTTTAATTAGCCCCCCTCGGAACATTCGGGGACTGTACAGTCGGAGTAGATGGTCAACGGTGAAGGGATGCCCATCGACTTTACTCACGAAGAAGCAGAAAAGGTGAACTATCCGCCAAATGGAGGGATGAACCTGGCCCAAGGTAACATTATACCTTTTACAAAAGGAGACAATTATGGGGTCCAAAGGTCCCAACGTAAAGAGGTAGGTATAGACGCTCAAGTAACCCTCTACATGGGTGGTAATCGCCTCATTGGAAGAGGGGACTACCATATCCTTGCCAACCCATTTACACTCCGTCTTCACCCTATCAAGGATTTTGTGGGTGATCGAGCTAATGTACATGGAGACTGGTTCGCCCCGGCCAGGTACTGAAGTGGCTTTCTCCACTTTGAAGTCGGAGCTGATAAAGCATCCAACCGGTATGATAGCTTTCAGGGGAGGCTTTGTGGAAGTTTCCTCAACAGGAACTGGTTCAACCTCTTCAGCGGGCTGAGAGGAAGAAGGTTGTTATTTTTGAGGGACATATTTGGATGTTTTCGCCATTGGAATTGAAGAGATGAGAGTAAAAGCTAATGATAATGTATGAAAGAAATTTGAAGTGCAAAGATGTAGAGAGCAAAAGAAAGGAAAGGTTTGAACAACGTAAAGTCTGGAAGTTAAAGAGTGAAGGAGCTATTTATACTTTTCAAAAGCGGCGGCTCAGAACACGAGATGGGAAAGCATTAAATGGCATTTGCAAAAGTTGCAGGGTTTGTCGCCAGCTAGGACACGCAAGGTCCTTTTTTGATAGCGGTCACGTGCGTCATCGTGCTGCCTTCACCCATCAATGAGACGTTTTTTAGGTTGTGTGATTTGATGTTTCGAACTTCGTATCGTGCTCGATAAGTATGTTGTTGCTTGACCTAATTTTAAAAGGCGGCGGCTCATATCGTTTCTTGTCACTACTCTCCAACAAACGAGGGGACTATCTGTATGGGGTCGGATACAATTGGGCACATAAGAAATATCGGTCTTGGGTACAATCCGAGGTCGGTCTATTTTGGATCGGGACCAATGCTTCAAGAAGGGAAGTTCGAGGTCGGACATCATCGGTTTGGGGCAAAAACGTTGGAGATGAGACGGTCAAGACCGGTCTGGGTAAAAGTATCTTATGGTAAAAATATCAGTTTCGCGTAACGGTAGGGCCGAAAATCTCATGGTATGTAGCTATCTCGGCGGGAATCACGGCCCCAATCATCAGAGACGTTGAACCCAGTATTTTTAGGGATATTTTACCCTGTAATTAGATTTTTTACCTTATGTAGAATTCCTTTTTCTCCCCCTATAAAAAGAACTCAATTCTATTGTAGAAGACACAACATACTATCAGTAATACAGTTATCATTTTTGGCTATCTTCTTCATAGACTGTTTATTTTCCTTATTGCTCATTTCGTCACAGCAAAGTCATTCAACCTTAGTGGTTTGTTTATTCTCTCGTTTATTTAAAATCAGTCTTTATTAATCGCTATTTATTTTATTGTATCAAGCCTAGTCACGTATCCTTAATACCACCTACAAATTCAATTATTTCCCATATTTTAGGGTAAACAGTGGTAGAGGTAGAGGAGGAGTGCCGAGTTCGAGTGGTGCTCAAAATCGAACCTATGCTCTAGTAGGTCGACAGGATCTCGAGTCGTCTCCAGATGTTGTTATAGGTTTATTGTCTGTGTTTTCTTATGATGTATATGCGCTGATTGATCCGGGATCTACATTATCATATGTTACACCCTTTGTGGCTAATAAGTTCGGCATTGAACCTGAATTGATAAGTAAACCCCTTGCGGCATCTACTCCAATAGGAGATTCTGTGATTGCTAGAAGGGTATATAGAGGTTGCACTGTGTCGATTTGTAGTCGTCAAACCTCGGCAAATTTGTTTGAGTTAGAAATTGTTGATTTCGATATGATAATGGGAATGGACTGGTTGGCCTCATGCTATGCAAATGTTGACTGTCATACGAAGATGGTTAGGTTTCAATTTCCCGGTGAACCCATCATTGAATGGAAGGGGAACATTGCTACACCGAAAGGTATGTTTATTTCCTATCTTAAGGCAAGGAAAATGATCTCAAACGGTTATATTTATCATCTTGTTCGCGTTAGGGATGCGAAGGCGAAGCCACCTACTCTACAATCAACCCCCATGGTCAATGATTTCCAGATGTTTTCCCAGATGAACTCCCAGGCCTTCCTCCTAAAAGGGAGATTGAGTTTAGCATTGATGTGTTACCTGACACTCAACCGATCTCTATCCCTCCATACAGAATGGCCCCGGCAGAGTTGCGAGAGTTGAAGGCACAGTTGAAGGACTTGCTGGATAAGGGCTTCATTGGGCCTAGCACTTCACCTTGGGGTGCGCCAGTCCTATTCGTGCGGAAGAAAGATGGGTCGCTGCGGATGTGTATCGACTATCAACAGATGAATATGTTTACTATAAAGAACAAGTATCCACTTCCAAGAATTAATGACCTTTTTGACCAACTCCAGGGTGCCAAGTATTTCTCCAAGATTGACTTACGTTCAGGGTATCATCAGGTGAGGGTTAAGGAGAAGGATATTCCAAAGACGGCCTTCCAGACAAGATATGGGCACTTTGAGTTCTTGGTGATGTCGTTCGGGCTAACAAATGCCCCAGTAGCTTTTATGGATCTCATGAATACTGTATTCAGGCCCTATCTTGATGTGTTCATGATTGTATTCATTGATGACATTCTGATGTATTCCAGTTCGGAGGCGGAACATGCGAGCCACTTGCAGATAGTATTACAGACGCATCAGGATCATAATTTATATGCTAAACTCTCCAAATGTGAATTATGGCTGAACTCAGTAGCATTCCTTGGCCATGTGAAAGTTGACGAGGGTATTAGTGTCGACACTCAGAAGATCGATGCAGTAAAGAATTGGCCGAGAACTACAACACCATCAGAAGTCCGCAGCTTCCTGGGGCTAGCAGGATATTATAGGCGGTTTGTAGAAGGGTTTTCCTCTATATCAGCACCATTGACTAAGTTAACACAGAAAGCTACCAAGTTCAAATGGTCTGATGCTTGTGAACGTAGTTTTCAGGAGCTGAAGAATCGATTGACATCCGCCCCAGTGCTCACTCTTCCCGAAGGAACAGAAGGTTATGTGGTATATTATGATGCCTCATGGATAGGTTTGGGGTGCGCACTGATGAAGCATGGGAAGGTGATTGCATATGCATCAAGACAATTGAAGAAGCATGAAAAGAATTATCCAACCCATGATTTGGAATTGGCTGCAGTAATATATTCTTTGAAGATATGGCGGCACTACTTATACGGTGTCCATGTTGAAATCTACACAAATCATAAGAGTTTACAATACATCTTCAATCAGAAGGAGTTGAACTTGAGGCAGCGTAGGTGGCTCAAATTACTGAAAGACTACGACGTCGAGATATTGTATCATTTGGGTAAAGCTAATGTTATGGCAGACGCTCTCAGCCGTAAGTCAATGGGAAGCTTAGTACACATTGTAGCAGGTAGATGGGGGTTGACTAAAGAGCTTCATCAGCTAGCCAATATGAGAATCATATTATTAGACTCTGATGACGGGGGTGTTACTGTACATAATACATCAGAATCATCTTTGGTAGCCGAGGTAAAAGCACGGCAATATGAAGATCCTATCTTAGTACGATTAAGAGAGAGCATTCAGCAGTGTCAAATTACGGCTTTTGAGATAGGAGGAGATGGGGCATTGAGATACCAGGGCCGATTATGTGTGCCTAATGTGGCAGGGTTGCGAGAGAAGATGATGAATGAGATTCATCAATCCCGATATTCCATCCATCCCGGCTCGACAAAGATGTATCATGATGTCAAAGAGCAGTATTGGTGGGATATCATGAAGAAGTCTATAGCAGAATTTGTAGCCCAGTGTCCTGATTGTCAACAAGTAAAGATAGAACATCAGAAACCCGGTGGATTGCTTCAGAATATAGAGATTCCGACCTGGAAATAGTAGGTGATTAATATGGACTTCATTATTGGATTACCTCGCTCTTATCATCAGTTTGACTCCATCTGGGTGACAATTGATTGACTTACAAAATGTGCCCATTTTCTACCAGTTAAAACGACTTACACGGCTGAAGATTATGTGAAGTTGTGATGCAAATAAATTTGATCAAGTATTATCAATGCCATCTACAAACAAGACAAGAAAAGGCGTTGGTTAGCCTTGGAGAAGATCCAAGCGTCCATAAATCTTGCTATGGACGAATCTTGTGTTGAAGATGTACATTTGTGTTTATGTTGTATTATTGTGTAGTTATTGAAGACATTAATTCTTACTTGTTTGGTCCTGCGTGACTATTTCTTAAACTTAGCCAGATTGTGGCCTTTTTGTTAATTAGTTGTTTCCTAGTTGATTTAGGTTAACTAGTTATTCTTTTCCTAGTTGATTTAGGTAAAGGCTCATTCTATATAAGCCTAAAAACATCATTATTTTGATACCTTTTGACATTATTATCAATCAAAAACCGGCAGCACATTGCTCCCAAAATCGTGTGAATTAACTTGTCCAATTTTGGTGTGATTCAAAATTGAACTTGTTCCTTTGTTTGATCGAATTGTTTGCAAGACCATTGTTGTCTTGAGGGTTGTTCGTATAGCATAGGTACTCCGTGACTTCATCAAGAAGGTAAGTAGACTAGTTCCTACTTGTTGTCTTGATAGTTCATTGAGCGTCTTACTTCTATCTTTTGTTTTCTTGTTTCTGCTTTTTATATTGCATCATTTGGTATCAGAGCTTGGAAAGGGTTTGTTCTTACAATCCCAATCCCGTTCTTCGTGCCTTAGTTTAGGTTCTATCTTTAATTTCGTTTTTGATTTATACCAAAAAAAAAAAAAACGTGAAAAAAAAAACGTGAAAAGAAAAGACGTGAAAGAAAAACCAAAAATTTGTGTTGTTGAAGTTGTTAAATCATCTAGGGATTGAAGTCTTGAAGATTGATTTCTAAAGACACGTTCTTGAACCGATTGTTGAAGTTCTTGATCGTTAAAAACCGATAATCTTTAGATCTTGAAACTCTAGTTGAAATTCTTGAAGGTGAATGATTGAATCTTGAAAATCTTGAAGTTCTTGAAGAGTTTTACGTTATTCTTGAAGAGGTTCTTGAATCCTCCAACGTTCCTAATGAGATTGCCTTGAATTCTTGAAGTTCTTGAACTTTAATCTGTTGTTCTTGAAGATTTTGGTTGAAAAACGTGGGAGAGGGCCTAAGAAGTGTTAGGGAGGCTGAATTTGAGGAGGAGAATAGGAAACTCTAATTCTAGTCCAAGAAAGAAACAACTCCCAATCCAAAAGGGAGATGTTTCAAGGAGTTGAAATTCTATTTGGACAAGGAGAGGAGGGGCTAATTTGTGTTGGAAAAGGAAAGGGGGGGACCCAAAATCCTAAGGACTAAGGAGAAAGGATTGGTCTTCTCCAAACTAAAGTGGGAAAGCTTCTAAAATTTCCTTATCTCTTCAATTTCGAAATTCTTCTTAATTTCACTACTTCTAATTAGTAATTCTTAGGTAATTTCCCTACTTGAGTAATTACTAATCTTAGAGCTTGTAGGACCTCGTGCTAAAACTTAGAATTTCCACTTTCGTAGTTAATTCTTGGCTTCGTGTGCTCACTTAAAAAGCTGTCCGCCTATCGAGTCACATAACTTCACTCACCCCGACGAAAACTATTGATCTTGTGAACTTGAATGGTTGCTAAGGAATTTGGTCAATTAGAGGAAGCCAATTTGAAGACAAGTGTGAAATCCTACCCAAAAATTTGAGTGAACCCGAGAGTCATTCAAAAAGTGAGAGAGAATTTTAACTATCCTTAACAGATTCTCTAGTCTTGTTTCTTTTGCAGGTACATGGCTACAAAAGGAGAAAAGGTTGTGACCAATATTACTTTAGCCGAGCTATGGGCTGAAGTAAAGGCACTTAGTATCCGAGTGGAGAACCTTGAAGGAACTACTTTTACTTGGAAGAATACCGGAGAAGGAACTAGTGATGGTTCTACCTTAAGACATGAACATGATTGTACTGTTTGTGAGGTAGAGAGTGACGAGGAGATTGAGGAAGATAAGGGAGCTGATTTGATCGAGTATGACGATGAAGTTTCTACCAACGTTCACCCCTTGCCTAGTGTTGTTAGTGTTGTTTTGCAGGAATACAGGGACATGTTTCCCGAGGAGATGCCGAGTGGACTACCTCCGTTGAGGGGGATAGAACACCAAATTGACTTTGTTCCAGGGTCACAAATTCCGAACAAAGCCGCATATCGAAGCAATCCACAGGATACTAAGGAGTTGCAACGACAATTGGATGAGCTATTGAGTAAGGGGCTAGTTCGAGAGAGTCTAAGTCTGTGTGGCGTACCCGTGATCTTGGTTCCAAAGAAAGACGACACCTGGAGGACGTGTGTTGATTGCCGAGCCGTCAACAAGATAAGGGTAAAGTATCGTCATCCTATCCCTAGGTTAGATGACATGCTAGATGAGTTATGTGGTTCAAGTGCGTTTTCTAAGATTGATCTTAGGTCCGGTTGCCACCAAATCCGTATGAAACCGGGTGATGAGTGGAAAACTGCATTCAATACCAAGTTTGGTCTATATGAATGGTTGGTGATGCCTTTTGGTCTCTCCAACGCACCTAGTACGTTCATGCGATTAATGAATCATGTGCTTAAACCGTTTCTTAATAAGTTTGTGGTTGTCTACTTTGATGATATCCTGATTTATAGTAGAAGTTTAGATGACCATGTTGATCACCTAAGGCAAGTGTTTGAAGTATTAAGAGCTGAAAAGTTATATGTTAATTACAAGAAGTGTGCCTTTTGTGTAGAGAAAGTTGTATTTCTAGGATTTGTTGTAAGTGTTAATGGTGTTGAAGTAGATGCATCTAAGGTAGAAGTTATTAGGGATTGGCCTACTCCTACTACTGTTTCACATGTTAGAAGTTTCCATGGACTAGCTAGTTTTCACAGACGCTTTGT
>MCJB01018583.1:33463-82095 GCA_002018475.1 Nicotiana obtusifolia | reverse complement strand
GATAGACGAGGCTCCCCCACTACAGTAGGTTGTCCAGTTCAGCGGATATTGGCGAGATCCATCCTTCGGACTTGCCACAGTCTTGGTATGCATTTTGTTGTAGGCATTATGGGCACGTCGGGGCCCTGTTCCGACGTAGGTTACATTATGTACGTTTTTGTAGAAGCTCATAGACAAGTGTCAATTTATGCATAGACAAGTAAGGGGTTGGCTTATGTACAGTTGAATTGCCTTGTCGGCAAACGTATAGGTTTTATTTTATGGTTTTGCATTGTAGCCTTATGGGCCATATTATGTATATAAGTATGTTCGTATCATGGCATGACGTCTCGGTTCATTATAATTATTGTTCGAGATTATATGCATATGACAAGCCTTATAGATAATAAGGAAAGTTAGATGAAGGGTACGCCGGCGCCCGTTGAGTAGGGTCCGGTGCCGGTCGCGGCCCTCCGGCTTGGGTCGTGACACAGACGATCATACTCTTCTCTTCAACCTTCATACTTGTTCCTTCAAATCGTCCTATTTCCTTCTTTAAATATTCATATTTTTTCCAGAATGCAATAGCTAAAGCTTCCAAATCCGTTCCTCGTCAGGCTGCCCCTTCATCTTCCCACCCAGCTACGGATGTCGAGGTGGCTGCTTCCATAGTTGATGCTTCCGAGGTGGCTGCTCCAATGGTGGCTGCCCCCGAGGAAACTACCCCCGAAGCCGCCCCTGAGCCCCCCGTGAATAACATTATACCCGGGGGCTGCTCAATCGCAGACGACTTCAAAGTCGAGAAGGCCTTGTCCAAACAGGACCGGGGTGAAGGAGCATGGAGATACATATAATCCATTACTGAAGATGTCCTTCCCACAGTCTGGGAGGGCTGTAAATGGGAAGGCAAGGATGTGGTAGTCCCCGGGCCCAAGAATGCTATTACTACCCGCATGGAGGGGTATTCGAGTGTTTATACTTACCCTTTTACGCTGGGCCCAGTAGACCCGGTGATTCTGGCCTTTTTCAAGGGGTACGAGGTGTGCCTCGAGCATATCCACCAGTTCTTTTGGAGGATCGTGATCCTCATACGTTATTTTGTGAACAACACCAACTCTTCTTGGTTCACCCTCAACCACCTACTTCGTCTGTACAGTCCCCGAATCTTCCGATGGGGACTAATCAAGCTCACTCGCTGGGCCAGCAAGGCTTCTTTATTGAGCATCGACGATGATCGAGACTGAGGCTGGCAAGGGCACTTTGTTCGTGTAAAAATTGAAGATTTGATTCCTCCCGGATTCCTGTCATTTTCCGAGAAGTGGAATGTGTCTCCTATGTGTAGCCTTTTCTTAAGTGTCAAGTTTCCATGGTTTCCATTCTCATCCGCAAGCAGATGTCGTACTTTGAGCGCTCGTGGCGCGAGTTCTCCAAGGGCCGATGGGAGTCCCGTTCACATGGTAAGGATCTTCTCATAATAGTTGCTATTACGCCCCGAACATACATAACACTGATCTTTTCTCTTTCCTCTGCAGGTTTTCCTAAAACCACCGAACTTAGGACATTGGAAGGGTGCGAGAATGTATCCCTATCCATTGATCCTTCCGTTATGGGACAGTTGGGGGCTGCCACGAGGGAGGAGAAGAAAAAGAAAAGAAAGTCTTCAGGGTCCCGAGGTGAAGCCAAAAATGAGGGGCTCGTAAGCCCTAGAAGAGTACCAACTCCCAGGTGCCAGATCCTGACTCAGTTCGCCAGCTCAAGGATGAGTCTGAAGAAGATGACATCTTTGTTGTTCATAGATCGACCCCAGCCGCGGAGCAGGTGACGGCTGAGGAAGAGATCCATAAGGCCGATCTCGCTCCGACTCGAGAAGCCGAAATGGAGACTGGGGCTGATACCTCCCGGCAAGTTGCCTATGTTCCAAAGGAAGCAACCGGTGTGATAGACATCATGGAGATGCTCTCTTATACCGAGTCCATGCTTGAAGATGCCCAAGAAGGGAAGGAGAAGTCAAGTAAAGGAGTTCATGGTGCTGACGACCCTCTTCACTCATTCTTTAATGGTGTGGACATATCCATTTTGATAGATTTTACCGGGCGGGGCGACCTAGAGATCCCGAAGAAGGATATGCCTTTGGAAATTCGCGGACTGAGCTCGAGCCAAAAACTGGTGAAGCAGTTTTCTGCTCCGAGTGTGGACCTCAACTGGTGAAGCAGTTTTCTTACGGTCCCGAAGGATGCTCGGGTTTTATCTGCTCCAGTGGGCATAGCCAAATACCTCCGATGTCTGGTGACAAAAGAGGATTAGGTAAATATGAACGAGGTCGGCGTATCGAGTCTCTTCAACGAGGCTCAGCATGCGCTGAACCAGGTAAGGCATCAATACTCACTTGTGAATTCAACTTAGGTTTCAATGTCTCATACTTTTTCCGTTGCTTTGTAGGCCTTGATGCTTCACCTCGAGAGCTTCCTCCGATATCGCTCCGAAATCAACTAGCTCAAGTTCGAGTTCAAGGAGCAGGCTCGAAAGAAGGATACGTACAAGCTTCTTAATGAGCAACAAGGCGGGGCCATCAAGGACCTTCAGGCCGAGGTGGATAGGGTTGATATGGAAGTTTCGACCCTGAGGGGGGAACATGTCGAGCTGGTTGAAGAGTCAAAGGTCTTTGGATGTAAAAATAAGGAGCTAGTAGTGGTGACTAACAACACAACCTCGCAGGTCCAACAGAAGATCGACCTGATCGACCAACTCCAAGTAGAGATGAACAAGGTCCAAGCCATAGCCGATGGGTGGAAAAGCAAAATGGACATGCTGGTTTCAAAGAAGGAAACTGCCAAGGTGAAGCTGGCATTGTTAGAGTTCAAACTTCGAGGGGCGAAGGAAAAAGCTGATGAGTGGTCTCAGTTGAATTACGATCTTCGAGCACAATTGAGCTCGGCTGTCACAGCGTGGGATGCCTTCGGTAGAGAATACGAGGCAGTGAAGTCTAAGTTGGATACAACCTTCGCCGATGCTGAAGAAATGGTGTCCCAATACAAGGCCGATGTGAAGGCGGCTGAGGACCGCCTGAAGGCGAAGGCCTAATATATGAAGTGGTTATCCCGAAGAGAGACCCTCGAGAAGATCCACGCCCGAGGTTTTGACCCGCCGGATGAGATCGAGGAAGCCAAAAAATCTGTGGATGAGGCAAAGTGGCTTTACGAGCTTGAAGATGCCGAAGGCTCTGAGGGTTCCGAGGGCTCGGAGGGATATGAAGACTCCGACAGTTTGGCTACATAGTCGGGCCCTGCTGAAGGCTAGGAATAGATGCCTTAGGGTATTTTTAGTTTTTGTCTTATGTACATTTTTTATTTATTTTGAGACCATTTTTATTGGGCCTTTGTGAGTATATTCCGGAATATATATAAAGTTTTCCCTTTCATGCTATTTTGAGTCTTTAATTTTTCAGCATCTTTCGTAATTTCTATTATTGCAATGTTTCTAATGCCTTAGCATGTGATCAAATGTAGTTATTGGGCGTCCATTTTTTAGAGGTCCGAACAGAATCTAACTTCGGTATGACCGGAAGTTTTTTCGAGATGCTTAAGTGAATTTAGATGACACTTTTGCCGAAGGTAATCTTTTAGAAGGTTTAGAATTTTGATAAAGGCCTAACTTTTGATTACGAGCTTCGGACATCTCCGAGCCATTTTTTGGGTGGTCGTAGCCTTTTGTTTTGGGGAACCGCCTAATAGGTTTGGTGCTCTCAAAATTTTGTAGCCCGGTTTATCCGAACTTTTCTCAGACGATAGTCCCCGAGTAGAGGTAGCCCTTGGACTCGATAGTCCCCGAATAGGGGTAGCCTGTGGGCTATTATGATCCGGGTTTTAAGAGGCAAGAAAATACATAATAGCAAGGAAGAACATTCTTTCTTTTCAACGTGTATAGTACATGATAAAAATTTGTATCATGGATAAGATGGGCTACGTGGGCATGGATCTCATGATTGTTTGGCCCTTACATTGAATCCTAACCACCGATGAATTGTCCTGCATTACCGCAAAAATTTCGGATGGTATGCCAAATCGGCATATTTTGTGATCCCAGATGAAGTCGATGACTTCTTTCTTGGATTTTCTCGAACGCTTGGGATTCGACCCATTTGATAAAATAATCGGTCATGAATAGTATGAATTGAGCCTTACAGGATGCCCACGGCAGGGGACCGACGATGTCCATTCCCCATTTCATAGATGGCCACGGGGATAGGACTGGATGTAGTAGCTCCCCTGGTTGATGGATCATTGGTGCATATCTCTGATGAGCCGGAGAATTTCGGCACATTTTGATACTAATTGCTTAGATTATAACTTGTTTTAAATGCAATTTCCCTCGGTACTTATGTAATTTTAGTATTTTTTGCAGTGTATGAGGTGTAAGGACCTAAGAGCATGGAAAAGAGTTCAAAAAGCCACAAAAAGACAAGAAAAGATCAAAAAGGCATCGCAGATGAGGATAGCTATCGCAAAACCCACATGCGAGCCGCATATTGCACACAAAGATCGCATCTCAAGACAGACTTCTGGGCAAAGTTCAACGTCAAAAATGCGATCTCATCTGTGATCGCATAACGTGTGTGTGAGCCGTAGAAGTAACCGCAAACCAAACATGAAGTCTACTGAAGGAAGAAAATGCGATGCAAGATGCGGTCTCATTTCTACAATGCGGACCGCAAAGCATGAATGCGGTGAAGGCGAAACTAGGGTTACAATCTGCGATAGACATGTCAAAAATGCGGACCGCATGTCTGTTATGCGACACAAATGCGGTCGCATATTCAACTTCAGGGAAGATTAGTCCAATTTTTGTCTCGATTTTTGGCCCTCTATAAATAGATTTATTAGGGTTTTGTGGGCTCTATCTGGTCAGACTTTGAAGCTATAATATAAGGCATTAATATTCCTTTCTTTTGGAAGCTTTTGGGTCAAGAATCTTTCACTTTGTAAGTTTTATGACATTTAATATTCTCTTGTTTTCAGATTTTAGTATGAGTAGCTAACTTTAAACACTAAGGTTGTGGACCCTAAATGGGTGTTATGTTAATGGGTGTTTAACATTGAATATATATATAACGGTTGGTTGATATTTATTTACTTCTCATTCTTCATTTATTGTTGGTGGTTGCAAACATTAACAAGCGCCGTTAAATTCTATCTTTGCTTGGGAAAATGGGGTAGAATTTGGTAGAAGTAAATATGAAAGACTCAAGGCTTTAAACCTTGTTATGTAAAATCGCTTAGGAATAAGTGGGCTTTATTTGTCATAAATTGATTGTTCTTAATTACAACTCTTTTATATTTGGAAAAATCATAAAGAGAAAATACTACCTAACTATTGGAAAATATTGGGTAGTCACTTAGACATCATTTGCATATCAAAAAGGACTTTCCATTAGAAATATATCATATTAACACCGATAGCATTACACTTCATTAATGGGGACACAACCTTGGTTTCTTTGATCAAATTATTTACATTCTCAACATTTCAATTAGCCTTTACCTAAAACCAAACTCAATTCATACTCTTGTTCCGGTTAACTGGATAGAATTACGACTTTAGTTGAGTAATACACTAGTCAAGTAACCTTTTCTCACCTATTCCCTATGGGATTCGACCCCAACCTTGTTGGGTTATTATATTTGACATCGACCGCTTTACACTATTTATTAAAGTGTAATTTGAGCGTATCAAATTTTGGCGCCATTGTTGGGGAATACGGTTTTGAAATTACTAATTAGTGTGTGCTTTACTATACGTCTTATTCTACTCTATCACATTTTGCTTGCTTTTCTTGGTGTTGATAGGAAAACATGTCGGAATATGGTGAAGACGTGGAGGCGGAAATGGAAGGAAATCCTTTTGCGGATATCGAGAAGTACATTGAGGATACAAATGCTATTGTACGTCCGGCTATTGGCGCTGCAACATTCAAGGTGGAACACGGTTTAATCCTTATGCTCAAAGCGGAGGGGTTTTTCAGGAATTCCACTGATGATGATCCAACACAATATCTTAGAAACTTCTTGGGTGTGTGTGCGATGCATAAGCAGAACAATGTCTCTGATGATGCCATAAGGTTGAGATGCTTCAAGTACTCTCTAGCTGGGGACGCAAGGAAATAGCTTCAAAATCTTCCTCCAAACTCCATTCTTTCGTGGCCCGAACTTGTCCGAGCCTTCTTGTCTAAATGGTTCCCGCAAAGTAAGAAGTCTGAGCTCGGGGATAAAATCTTCTTTTTCAACCAATTACCGGGAGAACAAGTACATGAGGCATGGAATCGTTTCAAATATTTGGTAAGGTCTCCTAACCATGGTTTCCCGGATTCTATTTTGTTGGAGAAATTCTACATGGGCTTGGATCCGGTGAACCAATCTATAGCCAAGAATGCAGCTGTCGGATCTTTCATGGACAAATTATTCGTAAGGGTGACACAAATACTTGACAAAATGGCAAAGCATAATCAAGCATGGCATTCTGAGGACACCACAGGTGGAATTACATATGGCTCTCCTTCCTTGAGCAACATTATCAAGGAAAATCAAGAGAGAGATCAAGTGATTGCAGGGCTTGCTACAAATATTAATGTGTTGACAAAGATGTTCACCGAAAGCCAAACGAAGAAAGTAAATGTGGTTGAGAATGTGCAACCCGTACCAAATGAAGATTTTGAGGAAGCAAATTATGTCAACAACTCTCAAGGAGGGTATCAAAGTCAACATTACCAAGGTCACGGACCACAAAATCAATGGAGGCCAAACCCGCAAGGGCAAGGCCACCAACAATAGCGAAAGCACCAAGGTGGCTCAAACCAAGGAAATTGGAACAACAACAACAACTTCTCAAATCGGAGTTCAAATCCCTATGTTCCCCCAAAGGGTCAATATTCAAATCAGGTTCCTCAAGTGAGTCAAAGTTGGAAAGTATGCTTGAACGCATATTGCAAAATCAAGAAAAATCTGACAATTCCATGAGGAACATGACCGAGCTTGTTGGCTCTCATTCTGCAACAATTCAAAAATTGGAGATGGAAATGAGAGATCTCTCTAGGAAGAAAAATCCAAAGCAAAAGGGAACACTCCCTAGTGACACTATTGCGAACCCAAAGGGTAGTGGGAGTGGACCAACTTCTCATGTCATGGCAATTATTACTAGGAGTGGGAAGGTACTACAAGGAGAGGGTGAACAAGTGGTTGACGTAGAATAATTCGAGAAAGGGGTTGAGGTTGAAGAGCCAAGTGTTGTCGAAATTGAGAAAATTCTGGAAGATGTGCAAGTGCAAGAAAAGAACCGAGAAGTGGTAAAAGAAAAGGCAAAAGAGACACCAAACATTCTTCCGCCTATTCCTTTACCTCCTCCTCCTTTTCCTCAAAGACTTGTAAGAAGGGTTGATGATAGCAAGCTTGAGAAGTTCTATGACATTCTAAAGCAATTATCGGTAAACATCCCGTTCTTTGAAGCTTTTCAAGAGATGCCAGGTTTTGCCAAATATTTGAAAATTTTGATCACCAAGAAGAGGACCACCAAGAATGAGGTGGTGACATGACTCATCGGGTTAGTTCCATTATTGCCAAAACCTCCGTTCAAAAGAAAGAAGACCTAGGAGCCTTTACTATTCCATGCACTATCAGGGCGCGTGATTTTGCAAGGGCCCTTTGTGATAATGGGGCTAGCATTAACTTAATGCCGCTTGCCATTTACAGACAAGTGGGATTAGGAATGCCAAGGCCAACAAGTATGAGATTGCAAATGGCCGATCGTTCTATCAAAAGACCGGTAGGAATTGTTGATGACGTGATTGTAAAAGTGGGAGAGTTTCATTTACCTGCCGATTTTGTAATCCTTGATTGTGCGGTTGACAAAGAAATCCCTATCATTTTGGGGAGACCATTCCTAGCCACAGGAAGAGCACTCATGGATTCGGAACGGAATGAAATCAAATTCCGTGTGAATGATGAAGAGGTCACATTCCAAGCAAGCAAGGGTATGAAGCTACCACATTAGTATGAAAGCATTTCGGTGATTGATATTGTTGATGAGGTGGAAGATGCGGTTGAAATGCAAATGGAAGCACAATGCCTCGGTGAAGCATTGGCAGCTATTATGGTGAACTTTGATGGTGAGGATATGGAGGGATATATGGAATCGATAAATGCACTGGAGGGGCTTGGTTCTTACACTTATGCCCCAGCAAAGCTCTCTCTGGACTTGGAGAATAGAGCCACACCTCTTGCAAAGCCATCTATTATTGATCCATCACAACTAGAGCTCAAACCACTTCCTCCGCACTTGAGATATAAATTTCTTAGCTCAAATGATACTTTACCGGCAATCATTTCTTCATTATTGAGAGATGTGCTGGTGGAACGAGGGCATGCTGGGTTCTATAGGCACGCCATCAAGGACTTCTCCAAGATTTCAAATCCTATGTGCAAACTCCTTGAGAAGGATGCCAAATTTGTGTTTGACGAGAAAGGCCTAAAAGCCTTTGAGAAGTTGAAGCAAAGGCTCACCACGGCACCTATTACTGTCACACTCGATTGGTCTCTGCCTTTCGAGCTCATGTGTGATGCCAGTGGTGTAGCCATTAGGGCAATGCTTGGCCAACGTCACAACAAGGTTCTTCACCCGGTCTACTATGCAAGCAAAACACTACTTGGGCACAGGTGGCGAAAAATATTTGGTGGAGCAGCTGGATCCCAAAGATGGTCCGTGCCCGACCATTGAGTAACTCCAAAGAAATAGCAATTTCGTCGTGCCACGACGTTAAATCAAGCGCTTTATGGGAGGCAACCCATGTGTGGTAGCATTTATTTTTGTTCTTTAAATTTTTAATATTTGATAGATAGATTTATTTGAGCAATTTGAAGAGTGTTTTAGAGTGCAGGGGATTCAAAAGACCACAACACTGGGAAGGAATGCATAAAAAAGGGAATAAAAACCACTGCGTGAAGTTTGCTGCACAGATGCGGTCGCATTTTCACTATGCGGACCGCATTTCAAAACTGAAGCAGTAAGTTTGGCTACAATTGTTGATCAAAATGCGACAAGGTAATGCACTTTGCGGATCGCACTTACATTATGCGATCGCATTGTGTTTCGCATTGTTACCCCTTCAGCAGAACCCACCGCGTAACACGTATGCGGTCGCATAGTGTGTTATGCGGTGACTTTTTCATTGCAAAAGTGCCAGGTACGTCATTGCATTCTCTCATATTTCACTCCTTTAAAACAACGCAAAAAAAAAACGAAAAACGAACAGAAAAAAAAAAAACAAAAGACAAAAAGGAACGACCAGAAAAGTGAGGCAAACAGAGGTCGAATCGTACCAAGGACGAATACTCGTTCAAAATCTCCACACTTCTCGTACTCTTCTTCATTGGTATGTGTCCCGATCTCCTCAAGTTCACTTCTATCTTTTCTGTGGTTTTCTTTATTTTCGTTTTGCATTTTTGATTTTGTTGCTTGCCGTAGTTGCTTGTATATATCGTGGTTGTTTCTGGGGTACTGGGTAGAGAGACATATGACTGCCATTGTTGGGGGATGGACTAAATCGTGAGAACGAAGGCATTTGCGGCCCGCAAAATCAGAATGTGGTCTGCATTTTGGCTGCATCCTTAAACCCTAGTCTCCTGAAGACAATGACGAAAATGCTGTGCCATTTGCGATCGCATAATTAGTATGCAAACCGCAAAGGCACCACAAACTGAAACAAAACACCCAGTTAAAACCTTGTTACCTGTGGTTGTTTTGCGATCGCATTTCCCAGTTTGCGGTGGAGTTTGTGATCGCATTTTGTTATTTTGTTTTTTGTGTGCAAGTAAATTCTGTGATGGTTATGCAGTTCGCATAGTGGTTTTGCGATCGCATAAGCCATCGCAGATTGAGGTCCAGTACTGCACAGTCAAGATTGCGACAAGTTTGCTGTCCGCATAGTGGTTATGCGACTGCAAACCATGTCGCATTTGTTATTTTTTTTATATTTTTTCTGTATTCTTTTCACTGTTGCTTACCATGTCGCATACATTTCACCTTTTTACAGATATGGCTCCCCAAAAACATGCAGCTAAGAAAAGGGCACCTTCTGGTCGTCACACATCGCAGGCAAAACGATTACGAACGGAATCCAATGTGCCAAGCACCTCCCAGTCTGACGAGGGGGAACTCTTGCCCTCAGTTTATCTACAGGCTGAGGCAAGAAGGAAACACGGAGATGACTTTCCCCATCAGGGATCTTTACAGAGAAGGACTCACCAAACGAAAAATCCTGGGTGAGAAGCAACTGAGCTTCTCACCCACATCATCGAGAATATAAAAGCAAGAAAATGGGAGTGCTTTACTGAGGCCCCTACGGAGTATAATGAGTCCCTGGTCTGTGAATTCTATGCATCTTATGGAGCCTCCAGGACGGCGCACCACAAATGCAACAGAATTTTTACTGGCACCGTACTTGTTCGGGGGAAGAGTGTGCTTTGCAACAGTGAGGTGATTAATGAGTTATATTTCCCCGACTGGCAAATAGGCACAACTGAGTGCGATGCCAAGTATGCAAATAGGGAAAATGAGCGTGGGTGGATTGCGTCGGTGATAGCAAAGGGTACCCTTGCTTGGATCAACCCTGGGAATAAGATATACAAGGAGGATCTCATAAGGGAGGGTCGATTCTGGCTCAACTTTGTTATCTCCCACTTGATACCGTCCCGGAACAAGACTGATATAGGCATTGAGAAAGCTATCCTCGTTGCATGTATCATGGCGCATCAAGATTGATGTGGGAACTCTGATCTTCTAAGAGATCGGTATCCGGGCAAAGCAGCGTGCTACCTCGCTTCCATTTCCGTGCTTGATCACATCCCTCTGTAAAGCTATGAAGGTTCCTCTCATGCAACACTCTGACAAGACAGGGAAGGAAACGAGGGACATAGACATCACGCATATTAGTGATGCTGCTGCCCCACCAGAGACTCCAATTCAGGATCCCGACTCCCAGACTCCTGTGCCTCCTCAGGTTCCAGTGGCATCCACTTTTGCTTCAGAGCCTGCCTCTCAGTCCACCACTGGTCAGCCTTCTTCTGCACTGCCAGCCCTCTCGAGGCTTGGTCTCATTGCCTAGCATGCCAATGCCAAGGTAGACCAGCTTTTGAAGACCTTGCCCAACCTCATCAAACAAGCCCTGACTCCTATACAAACTTTAGTGACAGCTCTCCAACAACAACAAACACTGTACGGGGATCGCTTGCACCAGCTTGATTTAAGGGTTGAAAAGATAGAGCGCGGTGAGGTTAGGGGTTTGCCTTAGCTACGGGAAGAGGTTGCTTCTATGAAGACCGAGCTCCACAAGATGCAAAATTTGGAGTTCGATCTATCATCCCTCCTGCCCATGGATGGTGAGCAGGGAGCAGACATAGCTGCACCAGACTTGGGCCTTGATTTCACGACTCTGATGGCAGACATTGCACCTCAGACTACCTGGATGTCCCAACCTCCAGCTCCTCCTGTACGTGTTGATATTCATGACGAGGAGACTTCCGGACATTCTTGAGAGTCCGAGGGCGAGGAGGCAGATGAGGAGGATTCATGGTCCTCGGAGGATGATGGCCCTCAGGAGAAGGGCAAGCAGATTGCTGCTTCTTCAGTGGAGGATGAGGAGCAAGCAAACATTTAGAGGGCGATAGAACACTCGCTAGCAGATTTGGCCGCCCCTGCAGACCCATCGGCCACTCAGCCATCAGCGGGCAAGGCTAACAGTTTACAGGCCCCAGCTCCAGTTCCCGACCAGTCAGAGATCCCTCCTTCAGCATCAGAGGGTCAGCCAGCTACCGACTCCCATAGCGCTTAGTGCGCCCCAGGGAGCCCCTTCAACTCTACTCTATGTTCATATGCATTGGAAACAATGCATGCTTTTGGTTAGGGTGGTAGCCTTGTCTGTACTTTTGCGACATTGGCAACTGTTGTACATATTCATACATTTATTTGATAAACAAACTTATATACTCATGTGTATTTTATTTGTGATTTTGTATATATTAGTGCTTTGAGATTTCTGTACATAAGTTGTCTTTAAAAACTAGTAGATAGTTGTCCATCTTTAGTAATTAGAAATAAATTCCCCTTGTTTTTTCTTTGCCGGGTTCATTTTCAAGGGTGTAATAGTAGAACTAGGACAGTAGATTGAAACATGTTGACCGGGTTGGTGTAATTGTCTAGTCTCAAGCATATGTGTCTGTACATAGCCTATACCCTTTCAAAAGATCAACTGTGTGAACTTGAGGCTCGCTCCGTGACTCTACATCTATCTAGAGTTATGTATGTATATATGATGAAATCTTTGAGTTTCCAAATGTTGACTCGAGGGCTTTAAACTATGTGAACCAAACAGTTCGTGTGTGTGTGAGTTCTTTGTGTAGATAATTCTTGTGTTTGCTTCTGCCACCTAGAACTTGCCTGGTTGGTTTTTCGATGCTTATAATAATTACACTTGGTTGGAGGGATGATCTTAGGCATTCTTTGTTTTATTTGCGAAACCACTTTAGCCTTTCAAGCCTACCATTGCATAAATAATATCACTAGTGCCCTATTCGAGCCTTTAACATTTTCTTAGGCCACCTCACTACAAGCCTTTCCCTTTTGTAAATAATTACCTCTTTTGAACCCGTTCCTCCTTCAACATTGAGAATTAGGCTAAAAGCCTAAGTTGGGATGTGGTGTCAAAATGGAAATGGGTAAGGTTGTACATTGAGTGTAGGAACATATACCTCAAAATGCTCATATGAAATTATGCAAGCTCCAAAAAAATAATAATAAATAAAATAAAATATATGTGTGTATATATATATAATTATGGAGTCTTGAAGAAAATTAGAGAGGTATTTAAGGTGGTTCCATATTTGGAACTAGACGCCAATGTGGCTTTGGGGTTTGAAAAAAATAAAGTGCAAAAAGAAAAGAATATGTGATTAGTGTTCAAGGAGGATGTAGTCACTTATATCTAAATACTTATCCAACCCTTCCCTAAGCCTACATTACAAGCCTAAAAAGTCCTTATGGGATCTCAAACCGAGCGTTCTTAGAATTAAGCGACGAATTAAAATAAGGGCAAGCCTATGGTATGGTATGTTGTAACACTTGAAACTCTTTTCTGAGAGTGAGTGTATTTGTGAATTAGTCCCTTTTAGTTGTCATTTTAAATATTGTGATTTTGGGACTTTCTTTCTAGTGAGGGCACATGAACTGCGAGGTTGAACAAAAGTTGAGTTTTTGAGTAAAACGCAAGTGCACTCAGCTGAAGGTAGCATTTTGTCACGTTTTCTGAGGCTCAAAGTTCACAAGTTGATTAGTTTTCCTTGTATATATCGATGATTTAGGAAGGGTAAAACACTCGAAGACGCATGCTTGAAATACTAACAACAAACACCGTCCATGGTCACTATTGTTTCATGTCTTGTAGATGGAGTCTAGAATAGGATAGTGTCATCTTAGTTGCTTGAGGACAAGCAAGAGTTTAAGTTGGGGGTGTTGATGTGCCGGAGAATTTCGGTACATTTTGATACTAATTGCTTAGACTTTAACTTGTTTTAAATGCAATTTCCATCGGTACTTATGTATTTTAGTATCTTTTGCAGTGTATGAGGTGTAAGGACCTAAGAGCATGGAAAAGAGTTCAAAAAGTCACAAAAAGACAAGAAAAGAGCAAAAAGGCATCGCAGATGTGGATATGCTATCGCAAAACCCACACGCGAGCCGCATATTGCACACAAAGATCGCAGATCAAGAAAGACTTCTAGGAAAAGTTCAACGTCAAAAATGCGATCTCATCTGCGATCGCATAACGTGTTTGCGAGCCGCAGAAGTAACCGCAAACCAAACATGAAGTCTACTGAAGGAAGAAAATGCGATGCAAGATGCGGTCGCATTTCTATAATGCGGACCGCAAACCATGAATACGGTGAAGGTGAAACTAGGGTTACAATCTGCGATAGACATGTCAAAAATGCGGACCGCATGTCTGTTATGCAACAGAAATGCGGTCGCATATTCAACTTTAGGGCAGATTGGTCCAATTTTTGTCTCGATTTTTGGCCCTCTATAAATAGATTTATTAGGGTTTTGTGGGCTCTATCTTGTTAGACTTTGAAGCTACAATATAAGGCATTAATATTCCTTTCTTTTGGAAGCTTTTGGGTCAAGAATCTTTAACTTTGTAAGCTTTATGACATTTAATATTCTCTTTTTTTCAGATTTTAGTATGAGTAGCTAACTTTAAACACTAAGGTTGTGGACCCAAAATGGGTGTTATGTTAATGGGTGTTTAACATTGAATATATATATAAAGGTTGGTTGATATTTATTTACTTCTCATTCTTCATTTATTGTTGGTGGTTGCAAACATTAACAAGCGCCGTTAAATTCTATCTTTGCTTGGGAAAGTGGGGTAGAATTTGGTAGAAGTAAATATGAAAGACTCAAGGCTTTAAACCTTGTTTAATAAAATCGCTTAGGAATAAGTGTGTTTTATTTGTCATAAATTGATTGTTCTTAATTATAACTCTTTTATATTTGGAAAAATCATAAAGAGGAAATACTACCTAACTATTGGAAAATATTGGGTAGTCACTTAGACATCATTTGCATATCAAAAAGGACTTTCCATTAGAAATATATCATATTAACACCGATAGCATTAGACTTCATTAATGGGGACACAACCTTGGTTTCTTTAATCAAATTATTTACATTCTCAACATTTCAATTAGCCTTTACCTAAAACCAAACTCAATTCATACTCTTGTTCCGGTTAACTGGATAGAATTACGACTTTAGTTGAGTAACACACTAGTCAAGTAACCTTTTCACACCTATTCCCTGTGGGATTCGACCCCAACCTTGTTGGGTTATTATATTTGACATCGACCGCTTTACACTATTTATTAAAGTGTAATTTGAGCGTATCAGTCTCTGGCAACCGTCGCACTACAAAGTCCTTCACATCCTTCTCCACTTCGGTCCAGTAATAGCCGGCCCTGATTATTCTGAACCAAAGATTCTACACCCTAATGGTCCGCGAGTGCCCTCCTAAACTTCTCTCAAGGGATATTCGGTATCTCCGGGCCCCAAGCATATGGCTAACAGGCCGTCGAATGTTCTTCTGAACAAAGTCCCTTCGACTAAGCTAAATCTAGCAGCCTTCGCACGTAGAGCCCTCGATTCCTTTGTATCCGAGCGAAATTTTCCTGTCTTCATGTAATATATGTACTTGTTCCTCCAATCCCAAGTTAAACTCATTGAGTTTACTTCAGCGTAGCCTTCTTCTATCACCGATTTCATGAGCTGTACTACTGTTCATGAGCTGAACTCATCGATATCGACCAATGACCCCAAATTATCTCGAGCATCAACCTCACTATTCTGATATTGAGGCATGTGATGCAAGGTCCATTCCTTGAATCGATGCAAAGTTACTTGTAACTTGTCTAAATAACTTCACATACGTTCTTCTTTCACTTCGAATGTCCCATTGACTTGATTTACCATGAGGAGAGAGTCGCACTTGGCCTCAATCACCTCGACCCCAAGGATTTTAGCCAATTCGAGACCTGCAATCATGGCCTCATACTCTGCCTCAAATTTAGTCAATTTCACAATTCTTATTGACTGCCTAACTACATTCCCTGCAGGTGGCTTCAATAGGATGCTAAGCTCGGACCCTTTTACGTTCTAGGCATCGTTTGTAAAAACGGGTCCAAATCCCTGAGGTAGTCCTCGAGGCTAGCGGTAATTTCCTTTTTTCTTCGGGTATTAAGGTGGGCATAAAGTCGGCTACGAAGTCTGCCAAAATTTGAGATTTGATGGCCGTTCAGGATCGGTACTCCATATCGTATCCACCGATTTCGATGGACCGTTTGTCCTACCGGCCCGAGAGCTCAGATTTGCGATGATGTTCCTCAGTGGGTAACAGGTTACAACACATATGGGGTGGCAATGAAAGTATGGTTTTAACTTCCTGATGACGAGACATCGGGGGGGTCATCAGAATTCGAAGGGAAAGAATCAGATGATGCAAGTTCAGGGTCCGATGAGGGTGATGACCCCAAGGACAAGGGCAAAGCAATTGCTGCGCCAACTGTGGAGGAAGAAGAAGAGCAAGCAGACATTGAGAGGGCCATACAGCAATCGCTAGCGGAAGTGGCTACCCCTGCAGACTCATCAGCCACACAGCCACCAGTGGGCGAAGCTAGCAGCTCAGCGGCCCCACAACCTGCTCGAGATCAGTCCCACAGCCCTCCTACAGCTCCAAAGGAGACCTAGGCTACTGCATCTCTTCGCGCAAATGTGCCTCAGGGAGCCCCTTGCACTCTATTTTTTTCCTTATGCATTGGGGACAATGCATGATTTAAGTTGGGGGTGGTAGCCTTATCTGTGTATCTGTGTATTTTATCTATTTTCTGGCACGTTTAGCGACATTGATAACTGTACAATATGTAGTAATGATTAATGATTTATGTATATATGCTGTTGTAATTAAATAGTTAGTGAAATGAAGTTTGTCAATAAAATCGCCTTGTTTTTTCTTTGCCAGATTTTTTTTCAAGCGTGTAATAGTAGAACCGGGTTTATTAATATGAGATATATTGACCAAGATGGTGAATTTGTTTAGTATCAAGTATGTAAATCTATGTGTAGATTATACCCTTGTTACCAAATCAATGATGTGAATTTGAGGCTCACTCTGTAAATTTAGGTCTACCTAGAATCGTGTATGTATACACGAGGAAAGCCTTGAGTGACCAAATGTGAACTCTAAAGCTGTAAACTATGTTAACCGAACGGTTTATGTGCCAATGTGTGTGAGCTCTTTGTTTGAATAATTCTTGTGTTGCTTCTGCCATCTAGAACTTGCCCGGTTGGTTTTTCAACGCTTTTTATAAGTACACTGAGTTGGAGAGAGGATCTTAGGCATTCTTTGTTTATGTATGAAACCTTTTTAACCTCTTTTAGCCTACCCGTGTATAAATAATATCACTAGTTCCCCATTTGAGCCTTTTAGCCTTTTGCTTGGCCTCCGCATTACAAACCTTTCCCGTTCGTAAAACAATGATCTCTTTTGAACCCGTTCCTCCTTGAACATTGAGAATATGGCTAAAAGCCTAAGTTGGGGGTGTGGGTCAAAATGGAAATGGATAAGGCTGTGAAGTGAGGGTGAGAGCCTATACCTCAAAGTGCTAATGTCAATTTATGAAAGCTCCAAAGAAGAAAAAAAAAAGAGAAAAAAAGAAAAGAAAAAGAAACAGAAAAGAAACAGAAAAAAAAAATCATAAATAGTTATGTATGTATTTGCAATAATGGAGCTTTGAAATAGATTAGAGAGGTATTTAAGGCGGGTCCACTGTGGGACCTAAACGCCATTGAGGCTATGGGGTTGAAAAGAAGCAAAATGTTAAAAGAAAGAAGAATGTAATTAGTGTTCAAGGAGGATGTAGCTACTCGTATCTAAATATATATCCTACCCTTCCTTAAACCTACATTACAAGCTTACAAAGTCCTAATGTGATTTCCAACTGAGTGTTCTTAGAACTAGGCGACGAATTAAAATAAGGGCAAGCCTATGGTATGGCGTGTGGCAACACTTGAAATTTTGTTCTGAGAGTGAGTGTATTAGCACTTTAGTCCCTTTGTATTGCTAGGAAAATATTGTGAGAGTGGGAATTTCTTTCCAGTGAGGGCACATAAACTGCTAGGTTGATAGAAAGTTGAGTTTTGAGTAAAGCATAACTGTTTCAGCTGAAGGTAGCCTTTAGTTACTTTGTTGAGGCTCAAAGTTCACGATATGATTAGTTGTCCTTGAATATACTGATGATTCAAGGAGGGTACAGTGTTCAAAGAGATATACTTGAGTCAGTATTGTTTCATGTTTGATAAGTAGTGTCTAGACTAGGGTAGTATCGTTTTAGTTGCTTGAGGACAAACAAGAGTTTAAGTTGGGGGTGTTGATGTGCCGGGTAATTTCGGTACATTTTGATACTACTTGCTTAAAGTTTAACTTGTTTTATGTGCAAATTCTACTGATACTTATGTAATTTTAGTGTATTTGCAGTACATCGAGTGTAAGGACCCAGAATTACGGAAAAGAGTTCAAAAAGCCAACTTAAGACAAGAAAAGAAGTTAAGAGCATCGCAAATGTGAGTATGCGGTCGCAAACAGCACATGCGGACCGCATATTTCATAAACAGATCGCAAACAAGGACAAAACTCTGGGCAATTCTTCATGTAGAGAATGCGGTCGCAAATGCGACCGCAAAACAAGAATGCGAACCGCAAAATAGCAATGTGAAATCGCAAACGCAAACAGAGATTCTGGGTGAAAATCAGAGTGAAGAATGCGATCGCATTTCGCGAAAATCAGAGTGAAGAATGCGCTCGCATTTCGCGATCGCATAATCAACATGCGGACCGCAAACCAAAATGCGATGAAGGCAAAACTCTTGGGTTAAATCTGCGACAGTCAATGAATATTTGCGGTCCACATTTCTGTTTTGCCACAGAAATGCGGTCCGCATTATTACAGCTGGGGCAAACCAGTCCGAAATTTGCCTCGGGTTTTGGGCCTCTATAAATAGGTTTAATAGGGTTTTGTGAGGAACATCTTGTCAGAATTGAGAGTACAAAGTACGGGCAATTAACTAGTTTGAATTCTTTGAAGTTTTTGGGATCAATTACCTTCTATTTTGTAAGATGATGATAATTACTATTCTTTATTCTTCAATTTTCAGCATGAGTAACTACATTCAAACACTGAGGTTGTGAACCCTAGATGGGTAGAATGTTGTAGAGATTTTGATATTGAATATAATTTCAATGGAAGATTGATATTTATTTATTTCTTGTTCTTCAAATAATTGTTAGTGGTTGCAAACATTAACGAACACCAATTAATTCTATCTTATCTTGGAAAAGTGGGATAGAATTTGGTAGAAATAAATAACAAAGACTCAAGGCTTTAAATCTTGTTTAATAAAATCGCTTAGGAATAAGTCGGTTTTAATTTGGCATTAATTGGTTGTTCTTAATCGCAACTCTTTTGTATTTGGAAAAATCATAAAGAGGATATATTATCCAATTATTGGAAAATATTGGATAGTAAATTAAATATCAATTGCATATCAAGAAAGTTTTCCGTTGTAAATATTCAATATTAATATCAAGAGCATTCTACTACCTTAAGGGGGACACAACCTTGGTTTCTTTAATTCATATTATTTACATTCACAATATTGCAATCAGTTTTCGTTTATCCTTACGTTCAATACTCTTTTGTTATTTGAATTACTTGATAGAATTACGACTTAGTTGAGTATTACACTAATTAGGTAAACATTTCACACCTATTCCCTGTGGGATTCGACCCCAACCTTGTTGGGTTATTATATTTGACACCGACCGCTTACACGATTCTTAAGGTGTAATTTGAGCGTATCAATAGGGCCGGACTGCAATGGTGGTTTGCTCGTTTCCTCGGGTGTTCTCCGGGGACCGTTCGAGCTCGACCTTACTAGGTTTGTGACCTTGATTTTGTAGCTGCGATTTTGCCACATCTTAAGCCTGCAACAATTTGAAGATTAACCGCAAGCTTATCCTATCACAATCACCTTCGGGATTTTCTCTAACCATTGCTCATGGGCCTCCGCGAACGCTATTTTCAAGGTCAGATGGCAGGTGGGTGTCAATAGCAACCTGCTAATTGGCATCAATCGGATCGGCAGCTGGGACTCCATTAAGATCAGCAGGGGGCACCTTGTTGCTAAGCACCAGGTAGTTGTTTTCGCCATGAAGGCCAGACTCAGCCTCAACGTTCGAGTAGCAAACTGAGAATTTGGCATTTTTAAGCTGACCTGAAATTGAAACCTTAAAGAACAAACGTAAAATATAGTATGTTATAGAAGTTTGTATCAAACCACCACTATTATCCTTAGCCCCATGGGCGCCAAACAGTTTACCTTTAAAGTGGATAACAATTGAATTTATAGGCGGTTTTAAAGATATGTGGATTGGTTTAACGCAAATGATCAAGAATGTTAGATAAATGAATTAAAGGTACTATGGATATCCAAACCAGGTGTGACGTTGAATCCAGGCTCAGATTTAAGCTTAATAATAGTTCTGTGCTCGGCCGGACCCTCTATTCAGAGCGAAATGCTTATGAAGAACTATGATTAGAATAAGAACTTTTAAAATAACTAGAAAGCAGATAAACAAGTTTGTATTGCCTTGATATGCGTGCTACAGTATGTCCATTAAATAGGAAACTTCCCCTTTATATAGTAGGGGAGTTTTACATTCGATACAATTCTAAAAAAAGGTAAAATCCTCCTTGTACATCAATTACTAATACACTACAGACATCGAACGAAATCCGCGCCGTGATATCCGGTTGGGTACGGATATCACGGTCCTCTGCTAGTCGTGTGAAACCGTTTGTAGTGCTTTCCGAGGTCATGGGGCTCGTATCGGGTTTGAGGGGTGTTGTCTTCTCCGGCCTGGTGGCGAGCACTTCATTCGAGCCTTAGCATGAGAAAGTTCCCAACATCGATTCCGATCTCATGTGGTCATGTCTTGGCTTCGTTTGCTCCATGGGGAAATCGGGATGCTCATTGGCCCCGGTTTTACCCGTATTCAATTTTCTTTGTTGTGAAATATTACCAAAGTTAGCACTCAATCTCCTTTATTAGTTTAATATAATGTATAATTGAATGTATGATGTTAGTTTATTTAAATTCAATTGTTCTTTTGCTTTCTTTTTTACTTTAAATAGCGTCGATTTTTTCTTGTTATTTATATATGTATATGTATGTTTGGAATTTAAAGAATCGTAGTAATCTGAAATCTGTTCCTAACTTTTAATCTTTAGTTCTAATCTATTCTTTTGCCAGAATTCACGTGAAATTTAAATCATAGATAGTTCATAAAATTGTTTAAAACTTTTGTCAACAAAATACTTCTTTGGTTAAATTCTATGTGTACTTTTATTACTCTTGGTTTTGGTTATCATCGTTCTAGTGTAAATCCTTACAAATCTGTTAGGTCCTCATTCTTTATTTGGGATTAAAACTTATTCTTTTTTAGTTGTTTTTATCTCTTTCCTCGAACTAGTATTCTGCTAACTAGGTATAAATGATTTTAGTGATAAATTTGGTGTAAGTTAGTTTACTTACTTTAAATAGTTTTTTTTAAAAAATTTGTTCATATAATACTATCGTAGTGCAGATTGCGTGGATTTGGTTAGGATCCCATTAGTTAAAAAGAATAATGTTAGTTTAAAGTTACATTTTTTTTTTTTGAAATTGGATTTCAACGTATACATCATTCCAATTACATTATTTATAATTTAGTGAGGGTAGTTAAATAAATAACTCAAGTTCTGTCTAAAAATATTTGAAGGTTTAGGTTGAAAATAATCTAATAACACTTTAGTTTTAATTGATATTGTTAGTTCAGGTAGTTTTGAGTCTCTGTGTCAGTAAAATATTTTTATCAGTTTGGTTAGCAATTGAATTTATACGCGGTTTTAAAGATGGATGACAATTGAATTTGTACGCGAGTTTAAAGATATGTGGATTGATTCAACACAAATAATCAATAGCGTTAGATAAATGAATTAAAGATTGAACAAATAGCCAAACTAGTTGTTACGTTGAGTCCAGGCTCAGATTTAAGCTTAACGATAGTTCTACCATCGACCGGACTCTCGATTCGAAACCAAATATGTATGGGGAACTATTATTAAAATAAGAACCTTTCAATAGCTAGAAATTAGAGAAATAAGTTTATATTCCTTGGTATGCGTGTTACCGCGTCCACTGAATGAGAAAACTTGCCCTTTATATAGTAGGGGAGTTTTACGCCTTTGTGCGACCATTTGTAGTGCTTTCCTAGGTCTTGGAGCCCACTCCGGGTTCGAGGGGTGTTGTCTTGTCAGGTTCGGTGGCGAATACTCTGTTCGGGCCTTAGTACGAGAAGTTCCTGGCTTCAATTTCGAACCCATGAAGTCATGTCCTTGCCTCGTTTGACCCATCGGGAAATCGGGGTGCTCATTAGCCCCGGTTTTACGCGTATACAAATAGTCCCCTCGTTTCCCATATAATAGGTTTGCCGAAACGATGGGAAACGATAGATGAACCTCGATTCCTTCCTTCGCACGTTACAACCGAGATGATGAATAAGACGAAACATCTTATCAGTTCGAGTGGACTGCAAATAGGAAGACGAGGACGTAGTTGTCCCCGGGCCGAAGGACAACATTATAACCCATGTCGAGGTTTATTCAAATGTTTACACTTACCCCTTCACGCTGGGCCCGGTAGACCCGGTGATCCCGGCCTTTTGTAAGAGGTAAGAGGTGTGCCTTGGGCAAAACCACTTGTCCCTTTTGAGGATCGTGATCCTCCTTTGACATTTCATGAACAACACCGAGTCTCCTGGGTTTACCCTTAACCATCTGCTCCGTCTGTATAGTCCTTGAATTTTCCGAGGGGGACTATTCATGCTTGCCCGCCGAACCAACAAGGCTCCCTTTACAAGTATCGATCAAGATTGGGACCAAGGTGGGCAGGGGCATTTTGTTCGGGTAAAAACTAAAGACCTGATTCCTCCCGAGTTCCCGCCATTCCCCGAGAAGTGGAATGCATCTCGTAAGTATAGCCTTTCCTTAAGTGTCAATTTTCCTTTAAGTCATTTCTCATCATCAGTGTTTGTAGCCGTCTAGCTGTTGCCCTGGTTCCTAATGCGGTCCCCCGGCTCACGGAGTGGATCGAAGGCATCTGTAAGCAGATGTCATACATCGAGCGCGCGTGGCACAAACTTTCAGAGGACAGATGGGAGGCCCATTATCATGGTAAGGCTTTCTCCTGAATAGTTATTACTATGCCTCAAACTCATGTGAAGCTGACCTTTTCTCTTTCCTTTGCTGGATTGCCTAAGACCACGGAACTTAGGCTGCTGGAAGGTGACGAGGATGCGTTCTTATTTGTTGATCCCTCTGTTACGGGACAGCCTGGAGCTGCTGCAGGGGAGGAGAAGAAAAGGAAACAAAAGCACTCGAGCTCAGCGGGTCCCGAGGTTATGCCAAAAAAGAGGGCGGCTTCTCGGGCTCATAAGCCCAAGAAGACTACCAAGTCCATAGCGCCTGACTCTGACTCGCTTTGCTGCCTTAGGGATGAGTCTGAAGACGATGACAACTTTGTCGCTCGCAGATTAACCCTTGCCGGGGAGCAAGTGGCAACCGAGGAAGAGAACCATGAGGCCGATCTCCTTCAGACTCGAGAGGCCGAGATGGAGACAAGGGCTGAGACCTCCCGAGAAGTCACTTCTGTTCCGAAGAAGGCGACCGGTGTGATAGACATCTTCGAGATGCCCTCCTACACCAAGACCATGCTTGAAGCGGCCCAAGCAAGAAAGGAAAAGTCAAGTGAAGGAGTTCACGGTGCAGACGACCCTCTCCACTCCTTCTTTGACGGCGTGGGCATGTCCACTTCAGAAGACTTTTCCAGGCTGGATGACACAAAGATCCCGAAGAAGGACGCGCCTTCGGAAGTTGGCGGTCCAAGTTCGAGCCCAGAATTGGTGAAATAGTTTCTTGCTCCGAGTGTGGATCACGGCCGCAAGAGAACGGTTACTCTCACGGTCCCAGAGGATGCTCAGGTTCTATCTGCTCCCGTGGGTATTTCAATCTATCTCCGATGGCTGGTGACCGAGGAGGACCAGGGAAAAGATGAATGAGGTGGCATATCGAGTCTCTTCAACAAGGCGCAGCAGGCGCTGAACCGGGTAACGCATCAATGCTCCCTCGTGAATTCCACTTAGGTTTCGATATTTCTTACGATTTTCACTGTTTAGTAGGCCTTGGTTCTTCACCATGAGAGCTTCCTCCAGTACCGTTTTGAAATCAACCAGCTGGAGTATGATCTCAAGGAGCAGGTTCGGAAGAAGGATGTGTATAGGCTTTTCAGTGAGCAACAAGGCGGGGCCGTCAAGGATCTTTAGGCCGAGCTGGATAGGGCTTAGCAGGAAGCTTCGACCCTAAAGCGGGAACATGCCGACCTGGGTAAAAAGGTAAAGGTCTTTGAAGCTAAAAAGGAGGAACTAGTCGTGGGTACTAACAACAAAACCTCGCAGGCCCAACAGAAGATCGACATGATCGACCAACTCCGAGTCCAAATGAATGAGGTTTAGACCATGGCCGACAGTTGGAAAAGTAAAATGGACCTTTTGGCTTCAGACAAGGAAATCGCTAAGGCGAACATAGCATCGGTTGAGAACCAACTCGGGGTGGCGAAAGACAAAGCTGACAAGTGGTCTCAACTAAATGACAATCTTCGAGTACAACTGAGCTCCGCCGTTGCAGAACAGGACGCCCTCGGTAAGGAATATGAGGCTGTGAAGTCCAAATCTGACACAACCTCTGCTGATGCCGAAGAGGGTCGCCCAATACAAGGCCAATGTGGAGGCATCCAAGACTTGCCTGAAGGCAAAGGCCGAATAGATGAAGCAGCAGTCCTGGGGAGAGACCCTCGAAAAGATCCACGCCAGAGGTTTTGACCTGTCAGCTGAGATCGAGGAAGCAAAAAAGCTTGAGGCCGAGGCAAAGAAGCTTTATCAGCCTGAAGGTGCCAAAGACTCCGAGGTTTTCAAAGTCTCTGAGGGATCCGAAGGCTCCGACAGTTCTGGTGATGAGTCGGGCCCCGATGATGATCAAGCGTAGATGTCTTAGAACTTTTTTGGTTTTTGTTTCATGTGTGTGTGTATATATATATATATATATATATATATATATATATATATATATATATATATATTTTGAGACAGTTTTTATGGTGCCTTTGTAACTATATTCCGGAATATATATAAAATTTTCCTTTCTTGGCAATTTTGTGTCTTTACTTTCTCAGCATCTATTCATTTCTTTTCTTGTAATGTTTCTAATGCCTTAGCATATAATCAAATATAGTTATTGGGCATTCGTTTTTTAGAGATCCGAACAAAGCTTGACTTCGGTACAACTTTGTTTGCTTGAGGCTCTGAAAACTCGGTGTGACCGAATGTTTTTTCAAGATGGTTAAGTGATTTTAGACGCTGCTATACCAAGGGTAACCTTTTAGCAGGTTTCGAATTCTGATAAAGGCCTTACTTTCTGATTACGAGCTTCCGACGTCTCCGAGCCATTTTTATGATGGTCGTAGCCTTTTGTATTTAGGCACCGCCTAAAAGGTATGATGCCTCCAGGATTTAGTAGCCCAAGTTGTCCGAACTTTTTTCGAACGACAGTCCCCGAGTAGGGGCCTGTGGGCTCTTACGATTCGGATTTAAGAGAAAAGAAAATTTGTAATAGCAAGGCAGAACATTCTTTCATTTATGTGTGTAAAGTGCATAATTGAAAGCACGTAAAAGCTTGCATCATGGCTAAAGTTGACTATGTGGGCATGGTTCATACGACTGTTTGGCCCTTACAATGAATCCTAGCCACCTAGCCTTAGCTTCTGACATATGAAATGAATGCCCATTGACTCCTCTTTGAGACCGGCCTTCGAATCTATGTTAGGACATTTTACTGTTGCCTCGTTAAAAACCTTGCCAAAAAACTCATTTTGGAACAAAATCGGTTCAAGGGAAAAAGAGTGCAACGCGTGCTTTCAGACATAATAGCCACATCCATCCTTGGCCGTTGCATGCAAGTGTTAGTCCGATAAATAATATAATTAAAGAGTAATTGAGATTATACCTTAGCAGTATACAAATTTAAGTGCGCCATGTTCCTATTGTTCGGTAATTATGAGCTCTTGCCGGTAATTCCGACGACTCGATATGGTCCTTCCCAGTTCGATCCCAGCTTCCCCTTGTTCGGGTTTCGGGTGTGTAATGTTACTTTCCTCAACACCAAGTCTCCAATCTTGAAGTGTCGGTGGTTGGCTCTTTCGTTGTAGTATCATTCTATCCGTTGTTCTTGGAGGCCAACCGGACTAGGGCAGCCTCACACCTTTCATCCAATAGTTCCAGGCTCATAATCATGGCGTCGTCGTTCGACTCTTCTGTCGCATATTGGAACTTGAGCCTCAGCTCCTCCACTGGTATCAAGGCTTCGGCACTGTAGACCAATGAAAATAGGGTGGCCCTAGTACTAGACTTCGAGGTCATACGGTATATCCACATAACTTCGGGCAAGATTTCCTTCCATTTTCCTATGGCATCGGTGAAACTCATTTTCAAGCTTTGAAGTATGGTCTTGTTCGTTGATTCTACCTACCCATTCCCACTAGGGTTTTAAGGTGATGATAGTATCTTCTTAATTTTACGATCCTCGAAGAATTTATTTACCTTGCTGCCGATGAAATATTTCCCATTATTTCACACGATCTCGGTCGGTATCCCGAATCGACATATTATGTGGTCCCAAATGAAGTCAATGACTTCTTTTTCTCGGACATTCTTCAATGCTTGAGCTTCGACGCATTTAGAAATATAATAAAGGTCATGAATAGTATGAATTAATCCTTATCGGGCGCCCACGGCAGGGGACCAATGATGTCCATCCCCCATTTCATAAATGGCCACAGGGACAAGACCAAGTGGAGTAACTCTCCCGGCTAATGGATCATCGGCACGTGTCTTTGGCAGTCGTCGCATGTTCGTATGAAGTCCTTCGTATCCTTCTCCATTTTGGTCCAGTTATAGCCTGCCCTGATTAATATTCGAACCAAAGATTCCGCCTACGAATGGTATCCGCAAGTGCCTTCGTAAGCTTCTCTCAAGGCGTATTCGGTATCTCCCGGCCCTAAGCACCTAGCTAGTGGACCGTCGAATGTTCTCCTGAACAATGTCCCTTCGACCAAGCTAAATCTAGCAGCCTTGGTATGTAGAGCTCTTGATTCTTTAGGATCCAAGGGAAATTTTCTACTGTTCAAGTAATCTATGAGCTTATTCCTCCAATCCCAAGTCAAACTCGTGGAATTGACTTCGGCATGGCCTTCCTCTATCACCGATTTCATGAGTTGTACTACTGCCCCTGAGCTAAACTCATCGACATCGACCGACGACCCTAGGTTATCAGAGCATCAGCCTCACTGTTCTGATCTTGGGGCAGGTGCTGCACGGTCCATTCCCTGAATTGATGCAGCACGACCTGTAATTTGCTTAAGTACCTTCGCATCTGTTCCTCTTTCATTTCGACTGTTCCATTTTCTTGATTTACCAAAAGGAGGGAGGCACACTTAGCTTCGATCACCTCGATCCCAAGGCTTTTGGCCATTTTGAGACTTGCAATCATGGCCTCATACTCGGCCTTATTGTTAGTCAATTTCAAAGTACATAGATTGCCTAATTACATTCCCCATAAGTGGTTTCAACACAATGCCGAGGATGGACCCCTTTGCGCTCGAGGCACCGTCCCTAAATGGGGTCAAGATTCCCGCCTTCGAGGTTAACAATAATTCCCCCTCAACTTCAGGTATTAAGGTTGGTGTAAAGTCAGCCACGTAGTCTGCCGAAATTTGAGATTTTATGGCGGTTCAGGGTCGATACTCGATATTGTACCCGCTGATTTCGACGTCCCGTTTGGCTAACTGGCCTAAAAGCTCAAGTTTGTGCATGATATTCCTCAGTGGGTAAGATGTTACAACACATATGGGGTGACACTGACATAATAAATAGGAAATTGCACACCTTTCTCTTCTCGGACAAAGACTCCACTTCACGCCTCCTCGGATACCGCAATGTATAGGTAAAGTTGCTCATCCGCCTTTGGAGTATGGAGTAGGGGCGGACTCGAAAGGTACCGTTTGAGTTCTTCTAAAGCTTGTTGGCATTCCGAGGTCTAGGAAAAGTTATTCTTTTCTTCAATAGGGAGAAGAACCTATGGCTTTTGTCCGAGGACCTCGATATGAACCGACCCAGGGTGGCTATATGCCCGGTTAGTCTCTGAATGGCCTTGACGTTGTCCACCATGGTAATTTCTTCTATGGATTTGATTTTTTCAAGATTGATCTTGATCCCTCATTTGGACACCATGAACCTGAGGAAATTTTTGAATCCGACCCCGAATGCTCATTTTTTGGGGTTCAACTTCATATTGTATTTGTTCAATATGTCAAAGGTTTCCTACAAATATTTCTAATGGTCCTCTGCTTGCAGGGATTTGACTAACATGTCGTCAATATAAACTCCCATTGATTTTCCTATCCGTTCATCCAATGGTTTCCTGCAATCTCATGCTCGTCCTGCACATCGATCGTACGATCGACGTTAGGCAAAGGAAAAGAGTCTTTAGGGAACGCCTTGTTCAAGCCTTTGTAATCTACACAGATTCTTAGCTTATTTCCTTTTTTATGCATTACCAGTACGTTAGCTAACCAGTCCGGGTACATAACTTCCCGAATGGACCCTATTCTAAGGAGTTTAGATACCTCGTCCTTGATGAATCCATCCTTGACCTCGGATTGAAGTCTCCTCTTCTGCCTAACCGTATGGAACCTCGGGTCAAACTCAGCTTATGAGTGGTCACCTCCGACAGGATCCCTGTCATGTCAAGATGGGATCAAGTGAAACAAGTTACGTTAACTTTAAGAAAACTAATGAGTTTTTTTTTAGCTCAGGAGCTAACCCCGTGCCCAGGTGTACCTTTCGATTCGACAGGTGTTCGATCTACATGACTTGCTCCAACTCTTCGATCGTCGATTTGGTGGGTCGGTATCATCAAGGGCTATGAATGATCTCGGAATTCCGTAATCTTCCTCCTTGTCGATTCCTCGTTCCTCCGGTCCGGCCCGGACCAGTGTTGGTCGTTGCTATTTAAAATCGGCTTTGTTGGTAGGCTCCTTAATCCTTAATGTAAGGACGGTGGAAACCAAGAGTACTTCATCGACTGCGAACATCTCCTTTGCAGCCAACTGTTCTCCATATATTTTCTTGATTCCTCCCGAAGTAGGGAACTTTAATTCATGGTGTAAGGCCGAAGGTACCACCCTCATGTTTTGGACTCATGGTCTTCCCATATAGCATTATATCTCATGTCCCCTTTGATCACATAGAACTTTGTTTCCTGGATGCTCCCACTGATGTTCACCAGTAGGGTTATCTCCCTTTTAGTGGTTTTGCATGCCATGTTAAATCCGTTCAACACTCGGACTACGGGCACTATTTGGTCTTGCAACCCCAACTGCACTACGACTCTCGATCTAATGTGTTGGCCGAGCTACCTGGATCAATCAACACATGCTTAACTCGATATTTATTGATAAGTATAGATATTTCTAGTGCATCATTATGAGGTTGTATGATGCCTTCAGCATCCTCGTCGCTGAACGAAATGGTTCCCTTCGGGCATAATCTCGGTGGGTTTCTCCCTCGTGATAGACACTTTAGTGCATTTTATCATCAACCCCTCCAAAGATCATGTTGATGATGTGTTGTGGTTCCTCCTGTTTGGTCTGTTTTTGGCTCTATTACTTTAGTGGTTTTTGGCTCTATTACTCATAAATTCTCGTAGGTGCCTGTTATTGAACAACCGGGTAACTTCTTCTCTCAATTGCCGGCAGTCCTTGGTGCTGTGGCCATGAGTGTCGTGATACTTGCACATCAAGTTAGGATCTCTCTAGGTAGGGTCGGGCTACAATGGTCGAGGCCAGTTGGTGTCCTTGACGCGCTTGATAGTCGACACGATATCGACAGCATCGACGTTGAAGTTATACTCCAACGATCTTGGTGCCTCCCTAGCCCTGAGTGGCCCGTCGAAACCATTTTTGCTCATCAGACCTCGGCTATTAGGCCCTCGATCACTTCTCTTTTGGTTCCTCGTATAATTGCGCCCGAGCCCGTTTCTTCGATCTATGTTGTACGCTTGATATCGATCACCTCGATTCGTGGTTGATGACTCTCTTAGACCTGTTGTCGACTCTGATGGGATAAACAGACCCGAAAGGGGCTCCGAGCTGGTCGTCCTCGACTTAGATTTTTGACTGGTATCTTTTGTGGACATCAGCCCAAGTTATCGGCGGATACTCTACCAAATTTTGTTTCAGCTACTACGATGCTGAGGAGCTTCGGGGGTTAAGTCGTTGAGTGAATGCCTGAACGGCCTAATCATCGGCAACTGGAGGCAAGCCAATTCGTTCAATTTGGAACCTCGACACGAACTCCCTGAGTATCTCATTATCTCTTTGTTTAAGTTTGAAAAGATTCGATTTTCTGATTTCGACCTTGATGGCCCCGACATGTGCCTCCACACAAGCATCTGCAAGAATGGCAAATGATTAAATAGAATTTTGGGCTAAGTTGCGATACCATATCATCGCTCCCTTTGACAGAGTTTCCCCAATCTTCCATAGCAAAACAGACTCGATTTCGTCATCTTCCAAGTCGTTCCCTTTGATGGCACGCGTATAGGAGGTCACATGCTCGTTTGGATCTCTGGTTCCACTGTTCTTTGGAATATATGGCATTCAGAACCTCTTTGGGATCGGCTTCGGTGCATCGCTCGAAGGGAAAGGATTTTGGATAAACTTCTGGAATCCGGGCCTTTCACTATCGGGGGCGCTCCTGGGATTTGATCAACCCGTGAATTATATGTCTCCACCTTCTTGTTGTTTGCCTCAATTTTCTTTTCACCTGATTCCTTGCATTTCGTCAGTGCTTCGAGCATTTTCACTACTTCGGGTATTATATTGGACTGAGCTTCACCCGGCCTTTCAGTGATCTGCGCATTTCTTCGTGTATTTTTCCAAGATGGTTTGGGCTCAACTCTTTTGGGGGCGCGAATTTGATTTTGCAGCAGCACTATCACCGTGAGCTGAGCTTGCAACATTTCAAAGATCAATTGTAGACTAACCACATTATCTTTGCCTTCGGGCACTTCTCGAGCCGTTAGTCGGGCTCCTCTGTGAACGTTGTTCTCGAGGTCGGTAGGCAGGTTGGTGTCGATTGCCACCTGCGAGTTACGATCGACTGGGTCTGCAACTGGGACTCCGTTGGCATCACCGGGGGGCACCTCATTGCTAGGCACCAAATCGTTATTTTCGCCATGATGGCCGAATTCAACCTTAACGTTCAAGTGGACAGACTGAGAATTTAACATGTATATGTTGACCTTAAATGGAGACCTTAAAGAACAAGTGTAAAATAGAGCGTGTTATGGAGATTTGTATCAAACCACTACCAACATCCTTAGCCCCACGGTGGACGCCAAACTGTTTACCCTTAAAATGGATAACTATTGAGTTTATACGCAGTTTTAAAGATATGTGAATTAATTCAACACATATAATCAAGAGCCTTAGATAAATTAATTAAAGATTGAACAAATAATCAAACTAGTTGTGACGTTGAGTCCAGGCTCAGATTTAAGCTTAGCGATAGTTCTGCCCTTAACCGAGCCCTCGATTCGAAACCAAATGTGTATGGGGAACTATGATTAAAATAATAACCTTTCAATAGCTAGAAAGTAGAGAAATAATTTGTATTTCTTGGTATGCATGTTACTATTTCCACTGAATGAGAAAACTTCCCCTTTATATAGTAGGGTAGTTTTACCCCTAGTGCAATTCTAAAAAAGGTAAAAGTCCTCCTTATACATAAATCACTGATATGCTACCGACATTGGGCGACATCTGCACCGTGATATCCAGTTGGACGCAGATATTATAGTCTTACCGTGTGCAACCGTTTGTAATGCTTTCTGAGGTCTTGGAGCCCGCTTCGGGTTCGAGAAGTGTTATCTTGTCAGGCCCGGTGACGACTACTCCGTTCAGGCCTAAGTATGAGAAGTTCTCATCTTCGATTCGGATCCCATATAATTATGTCCTTGCCTCGTTTGACCCACTGAGAAATAGTGGTACTTATTAGCCTCAGTTTTACCTGTATACAAATATAATAGTGTGTGTTTGGAATTTTGGTTAGATCGTATTGCTATCATTTGATTTTATATTCTGTTGAATAATATATGTGAACTGCCAAAGGGTTCATACCCAACTAGATAGAAATTGATAATGTTTAGACCTTCAGTTTATTTATATAAATTTATTGAGTTAATATTTGAGAATGTGATGTCATTTAGTTTAATAGATAGAATTCTATTTCATATTAATTTGTGGTATGTTGGAATTGATAAAAGGAACAGTGGGAAAAATAATTTTGCGCATACGAAAGAAACTGAACCTAAATATAATTTCGAGCTTGTTCCATCAATAAATAGGTCGGAGTACACATGAGTTTTATAGTGAGGATTGCGGGTCGCGAATTAATTCAAAAAGTAAAATAAATAAAAAGAGTGCTAAAAAAATTGTGAAGGAGAGAGATAATTCACGAACCAATTTAAGATTAGTTGTAATAGGTAAAAAATAATAGCAATCAAAAATACAAATAAATGGAATACTCTGAATACACTAGTATGCTTTAGGCGCGTGTTAACTAATCAATTATCGTGATTATGTACATGTACGCATGACATAGTTATGATTTCCCAAATTAAAGGCAAAGTATGCATTCATGCGACTTTGACAAAGCAATCTTAAAAATAATAAAATGTTATTAATTGTGTATACATATGCGTGACATGATTCTTGACACACCAAACAAAACGAATACACATACGCATGATTCGTTTCAAGATAATTATATTATTACAAACAATCAAGCAATTAAAAGCGGTTTAAGGTAAAAGTGCATAAATTTCCCAAGAATATAAAATATCCATAATTAGTTAAGCCAAGTATAATTATTAAAGCGACTGTGCTAGAACCATAGAACTCGGGAGTGCCTCACACCTTTTTCCGGGTCAAAGGAATTCCTTACCCGGTCTTTTGTGTTTCACAGACTTAAACAGAGTTAATTTCCTTGATTTTTGATTTAAAAATAATTGGCGACTTGGGATGTCTTAAATAATTATTCAAAGTGGCGACTCTTAAAAAATAAAATAAATTGATCTCATTTCAATAGTGTCACTTAAATTGAAAAAACTATTTTTCCCATAAAAAAGAGGTGTGATAGCCTCTGATCCAGAACTACCACCATGGTTATCCGGCCCGTTCGAGTCTGTTACAGCTTCAGCAGCCACAGCAGTGGGATGAGTGTTTCGAGTGTGGAGATAGTAGTCACATCAGGAGGTTTTGTCCGAGAATGTTGAGCAACATTCCAGCAAAGTTCTCGTGCCATGATTCTGTCATCGGTTGCTCCGCTGCTCGCTGAGCCAACTAGGGGCAGGGGTCAGGCAGCGAGAGGAGGAGGTCAGATCGTTAGAGGTGGAGGCCAGCCAACTAGAGGACATCCTAGAGACGTAAGTTAGAGTGGTGGGGCCCAGCCCCGATTTTATGCTTTCCCAGCTAGACTTGAGGCCGAGTCATCTGACGCCATTATCACATGTATTGTTCCAGTTTTCCATAGAGATGCTTTAGTTCTATTTGATACGGGCTATAATTATTCCTACATGTCATCCTATTTTGCTTTGTATCGGGTCGTGCCTCGTGATTCTTTGAGTGCTCTTGTATATGTGTCCATGCCTGTGGGAGATTTTATTATTGTAGATCGTGTCTATTGCTCGTGTGTAATTATTATTAGGAGTCTTGAGACTAGTGTAGATATCCTGCTTCTTGATATGGTAAACTTTGATGTTATTTTGGGCATGGATTGGCTGTCACCTTATCATGCTATATTAGACTATCATGCTAAGATGGTGACCATAGCCATGTCGGGGTTGCCTGGATTATAGTGGAGAGGGACTCCTGGCCATTCTACCAGCAGGGTAATTTCTTATGTGAAGGCTCGGCGTATGGTCGATAAAGGATGTCTAGCATCCTTTGCCTATGTACGTGATTCGAGTGCGGAGGTTCCTTCCATGGATTCAGTACCTATTGTTCATGAGTTTCCAGAGGTGTTTCCTGTAGTTCTGCCGAGGATGCCACCCGATAGAGATATTGTCTTCTGTATTGATTTGGCTCCGAGCACTCTGCCAATTTCCATTCCACCATACCGTATGGCCCTGCGGAGTTGAAGGAACTGAAGGAGCAGTTACAAGATTTGCTTGATAAGGAGTTCACTAGACCTAGTGTCTCACCCTTTTGGTGCGCCTCAGTTGTTTATGAAGAAGAAAGATTGTTCAATGAGGATGTGTATAGAGTATCAGCAGTCGAACATAGTCACTATCAAGAATAAGTATCCGTTGTCCAGGATTGATGACTTATTTGATCAGCTTCAGGGTGTCAAGGTGTTTTTGTAGATTGATTTAAGGTCTGGCTACAATCAGTTGAAGATTAGGGCATCGGATGTCCCTAAGACAACTTTCTAGACTCGGTTTGGGCATTATGAGTTCCTACTGATGTAATTTGGATTGACAAATGCCCCATCAGCCTTTATGGATTTGATGAACAAGGTATTCAAGCCCTACTTGGATTCTTTTGTGGTCGTATTCATTGATGATATCTTGATCTACTACCGCAGTAGAGAGGAGCATGAGCAACATCTTTTGAATGTACTTCAAACTCTGAGAGATGGTCAGTTATATGCCAAGTTTTCAAAGTGTCAATTTTTGTTAGACTCAGTCGCCTTTTTAGGAAATGTTGTTTCGGCAGAGGGCATAAAATGGATCAGAAGAAGATTGAGGACGTTCAGGATCAGTTCAAGATCTTACATGGTGTATTGTGGTGAATCTCGTATTAGGCTCAGTGCTGTATTGTTGCAGGATGGCAGGGCGATTGCATACGCGTCACGGCAATTGAAGGTTTATGAGAAGAATTACCCTTTTCATGACTTAGAGTTGGCGGCCATTGTTCATGCGCTGATAATTTGGAGGCACTATCTCTACGGTGTGTCGTGCGAGGTATTCACGGATCATCAAAGTCTACAATATGTTTTCAAGCAGAAGGATCTCATCTTGAGGCAGAGGAGCTGGTTTGAGCTGTTGAAAGACAATGGTATCACCATTTTGTATCACCCCGGGAAGGCCAATGTGGTGGCTGATACCCTAAGTTGAAAGGCTGTGAGTATGGGCAGCCTTGAGTATATTCCAGTAGGTGAGACGTCGCTAGCAACAGTTGTTCAGGCTTTGGCCAATCAGTTCGTGAGGTTAGATGTTTCGGAGCGCAGTCTTTTCTAGCTTGCACGGTCTCTCTTATTCTTTGTATGAGGGCATCAGAGGGCATCAATATGATGACCCCTATTTTCTTGTCCTAAAGGACACGGTGCGGCACGGTGGTGCCAAGCAAGTTATGGTTGTAGATGTTATGGTGTTGTGGATGCAGGGACGGATTTGTGTGCCCAATATGGATGGCTTCGTGAGTTGATTATTGAGGAGGCCCACAGTTCCCGGTATTCCATTCACCCGGGTGCCGCCAAGATGTACCTGGACTTACAGCAGCATTGTTGTTGAAGGAGAATGAAGAAGGTTATAGTTGCATATGTAGCTCGGTGTTTGAATTGTCAACAAGTAAAATACGAGCATCAGAGACCTGGTGGTTTACTTTAGAGGCTTGAAGTTCCTGAGTGGAAGTGGGAGCGTATTACCATGGATTTTGTTGTTAGGCTCCCAAGGACTCAGAACATGTTCGACGCGGTATGGGTCATTTGGGACAGGTTGACCAAGTCGCCGCATTTTTTTCCAGTTGCAGTTACCTATTTTTCGCAGCGGTTAGCTGAGATCTATAATCGCGAGATCGTCCGTTTTCACGGTGAGCCCGTGTCCGTCATTTCTAATCGAGGTACGCAGTTCACCTCGCACTTCTAGAGGGTTGTACAGCGTGAGTTAGGCACACAAGTTGAGTTGAGTACAACATTTCACCCCAGAAAGACGGATAGTCCGAGCGCACCATTCAGATATTGGAGGATATGCTTCGTGCTTGCGTTATGGATTTCTAGAGTTCATGGGATCAGTTATTGCCGCTTGCGGAGTTATCCTACTAGAACAGCTACTAGTGGAGTATTCAAATGGCTCCCTATGAGGCATTGTACGGGAGGCAGTGCCATTCGCCAGTTGGTTGGTTTGAGCCGAGAGAGGCTCAGTTGTTGGGTATAGGCAAAAGAGTTATGCCGACCGTAGAGTTCATGACGTTGCATTCATGGTTGGAGAGAGGGTATTGCTCCGCGTTATACCCATAAAGGGTGTGATGAGGTTCGAAAAGAAGGGCAAGTTGAGCCCTAGGTATATCGGATCCTTTGAGATTCTTGAGAGAGTGGGTGAGGTGGTCCATAGACTGGTATTACACCTAGTTTATTAGCAGTCCATCCGGTGCTCCATATGTCTATGCTCCGAAAGTATCACGGTGATCCATCCCATGTGTTAGATTTCAGCTCAGTCCAATTGGACATGGATTTGACTTATGAGGTGGAGCCGGTGGCCATTCTAGCTCGGCAAGTCTGGAAGTTGATCTCTAATAGTTATCCTTCAGTTAGAGTGCAGTGGAGAGGTCAGCTGATCAAGGTAGCCACGTGGGAGTCTAAGTCTGACATGTAGAGCAGATATCCACACCTTTTCACCAGCCCAGGTACCTTTCTATGTCCGTTCAAGGACGAACGTTTGTTTTACATATGGAAAATGTGATGACCCGATTGGTCAATTTCAGTTTTAGCCTTCACTTATGTGTTACAGACCTCGACTAGCTCCGTTTAGTGTTCTTCGATTTGTGCGTGCAGTCCGTGTCTTGTTCCGCAAAGCTTTTATGTGAAAAATTAAACAAAATGTGAAATTTTTCCTTAAAAAACTCATTTGTGTTGACTGCGGTCAATATTTTGTGTAAACAGATATGAATCAGTATTTTAGCGGTCCTGGTAGATCCGTACCGTTATTTGGGACTCAAGTGTATGCCCAAAATCAAATTCAGAGGTCCCTAACTTGATTTAACGTGATTTATTGAAAACTAATAATGTGAAGGTTTAAAGAATTTCTAAGTTTGGCCTTAGGTTGACTTTGTTGTTACCAGGTTCGGATTTCGGCTCTAGAACTTGGTATAGTTTCATTCCGCTATTTATGACTTTTCTACAAAATTTGGTGCAAAATAGAGTTGATTTGACATGATTTGGACATCTATTCGTAAAATTGCATGTTTTTCAGTTTCTTTGAAAATATCATTCATTTTGATGTTTGATTGGTAGTTCTAGGTATTATTTTGGTGTTTTGATTGCGCGAGCAAGTTCGTATGAAGTTACTAGACTTATATGTGTGTTTGGTCTAGGGCTCGAGGGTCTCGGGTCAGTTTTAGATAGGCTACATAGTGATTTTTGGACGTAGGCATCTGCTTATTTCGCTGCTACTGGTGCCTGACCTTTTATGCTTCACGATCGCGAAGGTAATCTTGCGATCGCGAATGGGAAACTGGGACAGAAGCAGAATTCCTTCATCATGAACGTGATTGCTGGGTTGCGAATGCGGCCAGCCTCTCACAAATGCGTAGGGTTGAGGGGACTTGGGAAGGGGCATCACTGTTACTCTATGCGAACGCGAGCCCTGGCTCGCGATCGCGAAGGCTAGAGGGAGAAACCTTCATGAACGCATGAGGATCATCATGAACACGTAGGCCATTGTGGCTATTGTGCATCGCGAACGCGTCAGGCACTTTGCGAACGCGAAGAAGGCCTGACGCCCAAGCAATTAAATATCCCTAAGTCTGGATTTTCTTCATTTTTCACCATCTCCACATTAGGGCTCGACCTAGAGGTAATGTTGTTGAAGAATTTCATCCCCACTTCGTAGGTTAGTAAATTTTTACTCGTTTTCTTCCATTTTCATCAACACCCATTGATTCTTATCCTTAATCTATGCTCTTTCATGTTAGAAAATTAGGAATTTGGGTAGAATTAGGGGTTTTTGTGAAATTGAGATTTAAACCTCAAATTGAGGTCGGATTTTGAAATTAATCGCATAATCGGGCTCGGGGGTGAATGGGTAATTGGGTTTTGGTCCGAATCTCGGGTTTTGACCAAGCAAGCTCGGGGTTGACTTTTGTTGACTTTTTTTGGAAAAGTGTAAAGGTCTTTGCTTTAGCTATTGTAATTGATATCCCTAGCATTGTTTGATGATATTAAATCGATTTTAGTTAGATTTGATTGGTTTGTAAGCGGATTTTAGAGGAAATGCCCCGATTGAGCTTTGATTTGACTACGGAGCGAGGTAAATGTTAGGTCTAGCCTTGATTGAGGGAATTAGGAACCGTTGAGCTATATGTTATGTGAATTACTTTTGTAACGGCGTATATGCGAGGTGACGAGTGTATATACACTATCAAAATTATTGTTTTTATGCTTTCTCACATTTCATGAATTATCTTATTTCATGTCTTAATTGTTACATGCTTTAGTTGCTTTCTATGCCGTAACTTGTTATTTGTCATTAACTATTCTTGTATCCAAATATTTGTTCTTTCCATGATTCCATGATTAATTGCTACTTGCCTTAATTGTCTTACTTGTACGTTTTAACTATTACATACTTGGCTTGTTTGTTGCTCTATATTATTTGTGGACTTCCTTTGATTAGTATGTGGTTCCTTTATTGTTTTTCTTTCACATTCTTTAATCGTAGAGATTCTTAAAAATTGAGCTGTTGGGTTGATTTCATTTATTAAATTTGTTTACGGATCGGGTTGCAAGCCGCAATAGTTGTGATATGGTGGAATAAAGGGAGGATTTTGATATTGATACGGTGGGACCGGGTTGCGTGCCTCAACGGTTGTGTACGTATAATTGATATTAATAAACTATGATTTGGTGAAATAAGGGAGGATTATGATATTGATCCTGATTATATGGTGGGATCGGGTTGCGTGTCGCAAAGGATTTGATATGTGATTTTTTATATTGGTATGGTGAATAAGGGAGGATTGTGTGTTGTAGGTTGGGATCGGGTTGCGCGCCACAACGGATTATGTGTGTTGTATTCAATGTTATTATTGTGTTAATTTCTAGTGTTGTTGCTTAAAATTATGAGATCGATTATTTCGGGTTCTCTGATTACAAGGATTGAGTTCTTTTTCATAAGTTAACTACTTTACTTTTCCTGTTTTCCTATTATTAATCATACTGTGTACATGTTATTGTAAGTGACCCGCATTAGCCTCGTCACTACTTTGTCGAGGTTAGGCTCGGCACTTACAAAGTACATGGGGTCGTTTGTGCTTATACTACACTCTGCACTTCTTGTGCAGATTTTAGAGTCGATCGTAGCGGCAGTCAGTAGATTGCTCGGACACCGTGCTTGACGAAGGCTTGAGGTACAGCTGCACGACGTTCGCAGCCCTGAAGTCCCCTTCTACATTACTCTAGCTGTTTATTTCATTTCAGACAGATATGTTTTCATTCAGACTATTATTTGTAGTACTCTCGGCCCTCGTGTACTTGTGACACCAGTTCTGAGACTGTACCAAATATCACCATTATTTTAGTTTAAACACTCTATTTAAATTTATTCAGTTTATTGGTTTTCATTTAAATTGAATTGTTAAAAATGGCTAATAACTATATCTAACGTTGGCTTGACTAGCAAATAAAATGTTAGGCTCTATCAAGGTTCTGGGGGTGGAAATTTCGGGTCGTGACAGAATGCCACATCTACATCGTCTAGCCAGCAAGGGGATTCAGCTAGTTCCAAGGTGAATCGATTTTTCAAGTTGGATCCTTTGGTATTCACGGGTACTAAGCCCTAGGAGGACTCTAAGACATTATTGATGAGATGCACAAGACTCTTCGCATTATGCGTGCCACATAAATAGAAGCACCTGAGATGGCCACCTATCGCCTTAAGGAGGTGGTGTATTCATGGTTTGAGTTGTGGGAGGATTTCCGTGAGGAGGATAGCCCTCAAGCAAAATGGAGGGAGTTTGCGGATGCCTTCATTGATCATTTCTTGCCTGCCGAGACTAGGGCCCCCCATGCCGCCGAGTTTGAGAAGTTAAAGCAAGGCTGTATGAGTATGTGGGATTACCATATGGGATTCGCAAGTCTGTCCAAGTATGTTATTTACATGTTACCCATTATGGAGGCTAGGGTGCGCTGATTTGTGCAAGGCCTCAACACTTTGGTTATCAATAAGGCCGCTACAGCCACCTTGAATTCTGACATTGACTATGGAAAGATGGTGGCATTTGCTCAAACCACTAAGGCTTGGAAATTAAAGGCTAGAATAGAGCGAGATCGTAGCAAGAAGGCCCGGTCCGCGGGCAACGTTTGTGGTTCAGTGGGAGTAGTGGTCGAGGGCAGTATTCTGAAGAGGGTCATCTGTATCGACACAATCATTTTCTTTGTCTTCAGTCGGTACACCGCCATCAGGGCAAGCTCAGCAACAGCGGAGTCATTTCAGGCCTAGTTAGGACAACATGGATTCTTATCAGTAGGGTTAGTTAGGCCGGAGATTTCTACCGCAGCAGAGGCCCACATGCCCTAGGTGTGGAAAGACGCACTTGGGAGTCTGCTATATGAACCATCATGTATGCTACGTGTGTGGTCTTAGGGATCATATTTAGTGGAATTTCCCTTCCTCCGATAAAGCGCTGGTAGGGGTATGGCACCACCAGCCAGTTCAGCAGCCATAACTTCTACAACACCTACTCCGGCTAGAGGTACTCCAGCATCCACAGGGTGTGGTGCAACTAGGGGTGGTGCACAAATGTTGTCACAGGTATACTGAATATCCAACCTTATGATGTATGTGCTCTTATAGATCCTGGTTGCACTTTGTCATATGTCACTCCTTATGTTGCTATGGAATTCAGGATAGAACCGGAATAGCTTCATGAGTCGTTCTTTGCATCTACTCCAGTGGATGAGTCTATTGTTACAGCACGGGTGTATAGTTATTGTGTTGTCATGGTGCATGGTCGAGACACCATAGCCGATCTCATTGAATTGGGGATGGTTGATTTTGATGTGATAATGGGGATGGACTGGCTTTATTCATGTTTTTCTAAGCTTGATTGCCGAACTAGAACAGTTAGGTTTGAGTTTCAAGATGAACCGATCAATAATTGAAAGGGGATGATGTTGAGCCAAATGGTAGGTTTAATTCTCACCTTAAGGCTATGAAGATGATCAGCAAGGGTTGTATGTGGTCTGAGTTTGTGCTAGTTGTGAAGGAATTTCTAGAGGTCTTTCCTGATGAGCTTCATGAGATCCCACCAGACAGGGAGATTGATTTTCTGGGATCGATATATTGGAAGGCATGCAACCTATATCAATTCCACCGAACAGAATGGCCCCGGTAGAATTGAAGGAACTGAAGGAGCAGTCGAAAGATTTGTTAGAAAAGGGTTTCATCCGACTGAGTGTGTCGCCTTGGGGTGCACCGGTTCTTTTTGTGAGGATGAAAGATGGGTCATTGAGGATATGTATTGACTATCGACAGCTCAAAAATGTAACAATCAAGAATAATTACCCGTTGCCAAGGATAGATAACTTGTTTGATCAGTTGCAACTTGCTACGTACTTCTCCAAGATTGATCTAAGATCTGGGTATCACCGCTTGAAGAATAGGGAGCGGGATATTTCGGAAACAACTTTCAGGACTAGGTATTGGCAATTCGAGTTTCTGGTGATGTCTTTAGGGCTAATGAATGCTCCGGCAGCTTTCATGGATCTTATGAATCGTGTCTTCAAGCCTTTCCTCAACTCTTTCATGATAGTGATCATTGACAATATCCTTGTGTATTCACGAAGCCGAGAGGACCACGCCAATCATCTCAGGGCATTTCTACAAACTCTATATCAGCACAAGATGTATGCAAAGTTTTCGAAATATGAGTTTTGGCTCGACTCTGTCGCTTTCCTGGCTCATGTTGTCTCTAGTGAGGGAATCAAGGTCGATCCTCAGAAGATTGCTGCTGTGAAGAATTGGACTAGTTCTACAACTCCAACTGAGATTCATATATTATTGGGCCTAGGTCGGTACTACAGAAGATTCGTAGAGGGGTTCTCTTCTCTTGCCTCTCCATTGACCAAATTAACGCAGAAGGCAGCTACATTTCAGTGGTCAAATGCTTGTGAAAAGAGCTTTCAGGATTTGAAGTCAAGGTTGATTACGGCACGGTGTTGACCCTACCGGAGTGTACGACTGGGTTTGTAGTATACTGAGATTCTTCAAGGGTTGGACTTGGGTGTGTGTTAATGTAACATGGATAGGTGATCGCTTAGCTTCTAAGCAACTCAAGAACCATGAGAAGAATAATCCAACACTTGACTTAAAGCTTGGGGTGGAGATGTTTGCATTGAAGATTTGGCATCATTATTTGCATGGGGTCCAAGTGGACATATTCACGGACCATAAGAGTCTTCAATATAACTTCAAGCAGAATGAGTTGAATCTAAGGCAAGGGAGATGGCTTGAGTTACTCAAGGACTATGACATCGATATTTTATATCATCCGGTAAAGGCTAATGTTGTGGTAGATGCTCTTAGCTGGAAATCCATGGGTAGTTTGGCTCACATGGGGGCATATATAAGGTCGTTCGCTGAGGAAGTTCACCAGTTGGCTATTTTGGGAGTTTGACTTAAGGACTCTAGTGAAGGCGGGGTGATTGTGAAAAATAGGGCTGAATCATCACTCGTAGTGGAAGTCAATAAGAAATAATATGACGATCCATTATTGGTGCAGCTGAAGGAGGAAATTCATAAACACAAAACCATGACTTTTTCTCTGTGCATGAATGATGGCACGCTAAGGTGCCAAAGGCGGTTGTGTGTTCTGAACGTCGATGGTCTCCGGGAGAGAATCATGACCGAGGCTCATAGTTTAAGGTATTCCATACACCTAGGCTCTACAAAGATGTATCATGACCTCAAGGAGTTCAACTGGTGGAATGACATAAAGAGGGATGTAGCGGACTTTGTGGCAAGAAGTCCAAACTATCAGAAGTGAAGGCCGAGCACCAACGACCCGGTGGGTTTGCGGCGAATTTAGAAATTCCAATGTGGAAGCAGGAGATGATCAATATGGACTTTGTGGTAGGTCTACCTCGCATGTCTTGTAAGTTTGACTCAATTTGGATGATTGTGGATCAACTCACCAAATTAGCACACTTCTTATCTTTAAAGACTATCGACACAGCAAAATACTATGCTCATTTATACATCAAGGAGATCATTAGGTTGCACAGCTATCCAGTTTCTATAATCTCGGATCATGGGGATCAGTTCACTCCTTACTTTTGCCGAAACTACAGCAAGGTTTGGGTAAACAGGTAATTCTTAGTACAACATTTTATCCATAGACCGATCGGCAAGCAGAGGGACTATTCAGATTCTTAAGGATATGTTGCGTGCTGGTGTTCTTGACTTCAGGGGTAGCTGAGATGACCATTTGCCATTGATAGAATTTGCTTATAACAATAGTTACCATGCCAACATCCAGATGGCGCCATTCGAAGCTTTATATGGTAGGAGATGTAGATCTCCCATTGGCTGGTTCGAAATCAGGAAACCAGAATTGATAGGTCCAGACCTCGTGCATAGGTTATGGAGAAGGCAAAGATCATTAAGGGACAATTGAAAACTGCTCAGAATCACCAGAAGTCCAATTTGGATGTGAGTCGCATAAATTTGGAGTTCAAAGAGGATGATTTGGTATTCTTGAAGGTTTCTCCTATGAAGGGTATAATGCGATTTGGGAAGAAAGGGAAACTGAGTCCAAGGCATATCGGACCGTAAAATAATCATGCAGAGGATTGGTCAAATGGTTATAAGTTGGAGTTACCTCAGGAGATTTCCTTAGTGCACCTAGTGTTTCATGTATCCATGTTGAAGAAGGTAGTTGGAGACCCGTCACCCATTGTTCTGGTAGAGACTATTGAAGTTAATGAAGAATCAAATTATGAGGAGATTCCGATTTCCATTCTTGATAGACAAGTCCGAAAGTTGAGGAATAAAGAGATAGCCTCCGTGAAAGTGCTATGACGAAACCAAAAAGTTGAAGAGGCCACCTGGGAGGCCGAGGAAGAGATGAAGAAGAAATACCCTCTTTTGTTTGTATAACTAAGTAGTTGTGTTCTAAATGAATGTTAGGGGTTTATTTCTATGAATTATGTTCAACTTGTACAGTTTATGTGAAGATGCTCACTTTTGGTAATATAATGCCTGTGATGTTATGGTTGATAATGTTTTCATACTACGATATGTCATTGTGTTATGAATACGCTGTTAGGATTTGTTTCTGGGGCTCTCTGATATTTGCATAGGCCCAAATATAGGGGAGACTCTACCAAATATTTTTAAAATTTGGGAGAGTTACTCAAATTTTGAACTTCTGGTGTGTGAGAGACGAGTTGAGTCACCTTGGGTGCTATTGGCAGACTTTAACCATCATTCGAGGAAGAATGATCCTAATGAAGGGAGGATGCAAGGCCCCGTAAAAATTTTCCAAGGAATTTAAGGTTTTATGAGGCCGAAGCAGGCATTGTGTTGGAAGGTTGCAGATAATTTTCAAGGCGAGCTTGCGATCTGTGGTACAAACTTTTTGGGTTGTGCAATGCATTGTGGAGTTGGTGGAAATTTTTGCAGAGTATTGCATTTTTGCAGTCCATTATGCGACCACAGAACTACTCCACTGGTCGCAGATCTGCCGCAAAGTGAGCCAGGTGAAATATAATTTTGAAGATCATTCTGCAGTCCAATATGCGACTGCATAACCGTTTCATAGGTTGCACACCCAACGCAAAATCAACATGAGAAATTTTGGAGGGTGATTTTGCGATGCGTTTTGCAACCGCATAGCCGATCTACAGACCGCATATCTATTTTAATCAGCCCTATTCTAATAAAAAGACCCTGGGGTAATTTTAGAAGGCTTCAACGAATGTTTTAGAGAGAATGGAGCATCTTAGAGAGAGAAAGAAGCTCCAACAATTTTGCTCATCAATTCTTGTCCAATTTTGATGATTCAAGGAAGATCACTCACTAGGCCAACATCTATACGGGTAGCTCCTTTTCCCAAGCTTTCATGCAAGTTATTTATGGGTCTATGTACGCTGGGAAATAGGAGATAGGACATGCATGTATTTATAGAGGTATCTTGGAGTTTGTTGAATTACCCGGGATATATTGTTGGATAATATTGATTGTGGGGTGAAGGAAATACTATGAGAGAACCTTGTAGTCAAATTTGCACACCTAGTGCTTGATGAAATGCCTAAATAAGCTGAACCTATGAACCCCTTCCTAATTATGGTTCAATTTTGTGATATATCTAATAGATTGAAGTCTCTAGGAGTTTTGGAACGTTGTAGTAATCTAAGGAAAGTCAAGCGAGGTATGTTGGCTGAACTCTTTCCGTAGAATAAGATTCCACGAAGCTCTCGTAAATTTTGGTTATGGTTTGATCAAGTACTTATCTCCATCATTTCAGTTTGTTCTGTGGTAGCTTGTCCAAAGACTTATGATTTGATTCATGTTCTGTTCCAGTTGTAAAACACTGTGCTCCTCTTAAATGTGTAAGCCCAATGTGTTTTGAATTCCTATATGCTTTTGAGATGAAGATATGATTCTTTTCTCCATGTTTCAAATATCCTTAAATGTTTTAAGATGATTCTTGAAAGGAAATGAAGGGAAAAAAGTATGAATTATGAAGTGTGGACATCGTGTGAAAGGCTATGAAAAGTATGAAATTCTTTTATATGGTAAAAGTTTTTGAGAGAATCGTTAGGTCACTGGGGAAGGTTGGGTTATAAGTGCCCAAGCCTGAAACTACACGTGCCAGTGTAGGGGTTGATTGATGGGATAAATTTTCACTATATTATATTGAGATTATTCCCCCTTATCTGGGGCAAGTTGATAGCTGGAAAAGATCATGTCGACCCACACGGCATTGTGGTGAGACAGCCTAGCGGATGGGGCAGAGATCGGACATCATGCTGCGCACAAGTGGTGTTATGTTTCTATGTTGATCCACATACTTCAGGGTGAGATGGCGTAGCTAGTCAGGCAGTGCTCGGACTCCATGCCGTGGGTATGGTGATGTGTTGGTACTAAGGATCTCTCAACTAAAAATGAAAATGTTTACTTGAGATATACTTCGTTTTAGCTTGACATCTAAATATGATTTGTATACGCATTGTTTCCATGTTTCTCTCCTTATGTTGGCATCCTATTTTCATGAGAGGGTATTTAGCTTTACCTACTAGTACTATTCAATATGTACTAATATCTCTTTTTTTCGGGGACACTGCATCTTTAATGGATGCAGGTGGTCCCACAGCAGGCGACATCAATCATTGCTTGTAGTACACCTTCTTTTCAGCTGACCTGGTGTCCCACTTCCTCACTTGTGTCTTTTGATCCTTTTACGTTGTATTTTAAGGTATCGCGGGGGCCTTGTCACCGGCACTTTCTTGCTAGTTTTCTGTTTCAGTTAGAGGCTCCCAAGACATAGTGTGGATTGTGTTTTGATTTGGGGTAAATGACACTAAATGTTGTAGTTACCGGATGTTCCACTTTTTAATATGAACGTGTAATCTTTTGCGAATTGTAAATGAAGCCCCCTTTAAGTAATGAAAGATGATGTTACACTCCTTATCCTCTTCACATGTCTATCGCTTGTTATTGATTTTCAAATGATTCATAGGTAAGTGTCACGACCCTAATTTTCCTCCGTAGGATATCTTGATGGCACCAAGTCTCTACAACTAGGTAAGCCTAACAATAATAATAATTGAACAGATATAAATTGACAAGTCACTGAAAATGACTGAATAATCGATAAAAGCCTTCCGAAAAGAAAATCTCACAATACACACCCAAAAACCAGTGGAACTGAGTCATAAGCTCCACATATTACAACTATGGTACTACTACATCACTATCCAAATGAAAATGCAACATGAAGTAAAATAAGGAAGGTTCCCCCGAGGCATGCGGAAGTGGAGCAGGTATACCTTGAACTCTCCCAAGCAGTAGCTACAACAATTCTCTAATGACCAAAACGAGCAGAAGTACCTGGATCTGCACCAAAAAATGTGCAGAAGCATAGTATGAGTACACCACAACGGTACCCAGTAAGTATCAAGCCTAACCTCCATAGTGTAGTGACGAGGCCAGGTCTAAATGCCTAATAGGATATAAATAGACAGTACGGAATTTTAATACAGGTATGAAATGTAATGTGAAGAAATAACTAATACGGAAAAATAATAGCAAGAATTAGTACCGAAAATCGACAAAAGAAATAATAGAAAGGAAGCAACTCAAGTGCTACAATGATCATGTACGGGCAACAACTGCTTGAACAAAAAAGAAATGATGCAAGAAGATATAATTTCCATCAAAAACACCTTGCAACATGAAACGTAAAGCAAGAATCAGAACGAGGTATCGCATCGTGTATAATGAAATCAAAACCGAGGTACCGCCTCCTATAATCAAGAATCACAATCGAGGTACCACCGCGTATTCTCTTTTCTCAATTTAAATCACAATCTTTCCTTATACTGCCGTGTAAGCCTTACATTTGAAAAGAGGTTTTGAAAACAGTTTTTCCGTAATAGCTACATGCACTTTAGCCCCCCTTATTATGCCACGTCGCTTTATGTAGTTCCCCTACAAGCAACACGCTGATAAGTCCCACCTTATACCGCCGCATGCACATCAACCCAAGACTATACCGCCGCATGTGCGTCAATATTATAGCACAATAACAATTCGCATTACAAGTTCCCATATATCACAACATGCCAACACAACAATATCAATGTGTCCACAACAATAGCCCATGGCTCCACAACAACGTATACGAGAATATCAACAACAACTATAGATAGAAAATGCTCTATAAGATAGATGTTTCAACAATAACCAACTTTGCCTCAACGTATTAACGACTTCCATGACTTTAACACCAATAACTCAACAATGAGAGAAATAATGTATAACTACAATATTGGATAAGATTAACTTCACAATAAAAGAGATAATATTCAACAATGAGTCTCAAATAATAAAAATCAACAAGTAAAAGGATAACATGAACAATTACTTCAAGTAACGAAAATCAATATGGAACGAGATAACACGACCAATAACTTCAACAATGATAATTAACAGTGAGAGATAGCATGTAAAAATAAAGGAGACAACAAGTTCAACTAAAGCATGGGAGCAATTTAGCAAGTAGGACATATTAAGGAAGAGATAGCATGTAACAATAAAGGAGACAACACGTTCTAACTAAAGCATGGGAGCAATTTAACAAGTTCAACTAAGGCATTAAAGATAGTCTAACACAATTAAGGATAATTTGACTATGAGAATTTAGAACATAATAGGTATTTCGATTAAAGTATGGAAATAGTCTAAGTATCCTAAACTGGTCATTACTTCGTAAAACCCGTGTACGCACTCGTCACCTTGCATACACAGATTTCACTTCGCGCAATTGAAACAAACAATACCAATCCTAAGGGGTAGTTCCCCTACACAAATTTAGCAAAGAGACCTATCTCAATTAGACCAATTCAAAACTCGAAAATAGCTTTTCCCTTACAATCCGCCTCCACATGGCCCAAATCTAACAAAAATTGAATCAATAACATCAAACAATGCTAGGGAATTCAATTGCAATAGATAAAGTTAACATCTTTACACTTTTTTAAAAAGTCAACAAAAGTCAACTCCCCCCCCCCCCGG